>JAKTTW010000011.1:0-225653 GCA_030560525.1 Diutina catenulata
ATTTTCGACCTATCGAGGGTAAGTTCTCGTGACTAATGAACTGAAGATAAGTGCCTACGAATTCCGCTGAATTTGACTAGTACCCTATAATTTTTCTAAAAAATATTGGAACGACTGTACCAAACCATAGTATCATTTCTCTGTCAGCTCGACTTCAGACACTTTGTGATGACTTGCATGGGGAGCCGTCATAGACATATAGTGGCGTGGTGCAAAATATTTTGCAATATACTATTTAACTGGAGTTCAAATTCCCTCCACAAAGCTCACTGTTTTAAAAAGCGCTAGTTCACCATTCAAGGCTATGCAAATGCAACACTGACGACCAAATTCTAGTCAATGGTTACGAGCCCATAAAAATATTAATAATAGCTGAGTGCATTAATAAATTACAGCCTCTCAGAGGCACGGCAATGTAGGCAAAAGCTGCAGAGGGATCCCAGAAGCCAGCTACACTGGGATTTGTAAATGACATTTGCCTTTATAAGCAAAGTGTCCAAAAGTGCGACGTTGCGCTTCTTCTTTGAAGATAGGTAGTGCCCGCCAGCGTAGCCACTCCGACAGAGACTCCTGCACGGCGCTGCGCGCTTTCCATTAGAAAAAGACTCGTAGCCCGCCACACTCCCCGCTATACGATATCATGGCACGAGTTGGAGGTCCTAAGTGTTCAAACTGTAACTGTTCTCCCGGATTGCTTTCGCGCTCCAACCGGAGACTGACTTTGGTGGCTCGCCAAATCAATATCCACCGCACCAATTCTGGCAACATCCTGCCCCTGCGGAAGGGACTGTGCTGGCTGATTGACCCTCTGACGTTGGCCGACTCAACAAAGGAAATTAACACTTCCAAGCGGTTGGCCGCTTTGCGTGCCCAAATGGCTAAGCACGAAGTTGCGGTGTACGTGATCCCTCTGGCTGACCAGCATCAACTGGAGTATACTGCTCCCATCGACAAGAAGCGGTCTTTTATTTCGGGATTCTCTGGGTCTGCTGGTACAGCTGTTGTTACAAGGGATATTCTGCTGTTGAATGATGAACCCGAGGGCCTCGCGGCTTTGCAAACTGATGGGCGCTACTTCAACCAAGCCGCCAATGAATTAGATTTCAATTGGCGGTTGTTGAGGCAAGGGGCAAAAGGAGAGCCACTGTGGCAACAATGGGCTGCTGATCAGGCAGTACAACTTGCGCAAGACTCCGGCAAGGTCGCTTTCATCGGTATTGATCCCAGGCTCCTCTCGTTCCCTCAATACAAGTCGTTCGCAAAGACTATTGAAGAGTCAGTTACGAAAGCTTGTGGCAAGAATCCAGTTTGTGTTGAAATCAAGGCAGTTTTGCCTAATTTGGTTGATGAAATTTGGACTGACTTTGAAACCTTGCCACCTGCTTTGACAGACCCTATTTCAGAATTGTCACAGGAGTACGCTGGCACTGATGTTGCTACGAAGCTTGCGCAAGTTTCCGAGAAAGTGTTTTCTGACTCTGTTTGTGGATTTGTAGTCTCTGCGCTTGACGAAATTGCATGGTTGCTTAATTTGCGTGGATCTGACATTGAATTCAATCCGGTGTTTTTCGCTTTCATGGTGCTCACCAAGGATGCGGCCCACACTTTGTATGTTGATCAGGCCAAGCTTTCGCAAAAAGCTCTTGAGCATCTTTCGCAGAACAATGTGTCCGTCAAGCCTTACCAAGAATTTTATGCGGGATTAGAAGCCTTTTCCAAGGAGTGTTCTGTTTATTCAAACAAGATCGCTCTTACTGAGTGTGTCAATTGGGAAGTAATTCGCACAATCAAATGCGATTACACGCAAATTAAGTCACCCGTTGCGGCTTTAAAAGCGATCAAGAATACCACCGAAATTGAAGGCACAAAGAAAGCTCAGATTAAGGATGGCCGGGCTTTGGTTAAATTTTTCTCATGGCTCGAGCAGCAACTTGTCGTGAAAGACGAACTTATTGATGAGGTTGTGGCCGATGATAAATTGACCGAGTTCCGCAAAATGGAAGAAGAGTTCGTGGGGCTTTCTTTTGACACCATATCTTCAACTGGAGCCAATGCAGCTATCATCCATTATAAACCTTCCAAAGCGACATGCGCCACAATCAATCCTAATAAGATCTATTTGTGTGACTCAGGCCTGCAGTTTTTGAGTGGGACTACGGATATTACACGGACCATTCATTTTGGTAGCCCCAGTACTGAAGAACGCCGAAATTACACTTTGGTGCTCAAAGGGATGATAGCTTTGGCCGAGGCACAATTCCCTGAGGGAACACCTGGGTGTTTGATAGATGTTCTTGCTCGGCAATTCTTGTGGCAAGAGGGACTCGATTACGGCCACGGAACTGGTCACGGCATTGGTGCGTATCTTAATGTCCATGAAGGTCCTATCGGCATCTCCAACCGTGTCTCTCCTCGGCTGACCCCTTTGGAGCCTGGTAACTACTTGCTGAATGAGCCTGGATTTTATAAGGATGGAGACTATGGCATCCGTATCGAAAACGACATGTTTGTCGTTGACACAGGTCGCAATTACAACGGAAAGTCCTTCTACAAGTTTGAGACGGTGTCGTTGGTACCTTACTGTCGCAGTTTGATTGACGTGTCATTATTGCTGCTTAGAGAGATCGAATGGCTTAACAGCTACCATAAGAAGGTTTGGGATACCTTGTCGCCGTCATTCGGAGAAAAGGACCTCACTTATAAGTGGTTAAAGCGTGAGACTGCTCCCTTCAGAAAGTGAACATGTTTAATGAATAAATTAAATTAGTATAAAGCAATTGTATGAATTAAGATCGAAATTTAGCATTTTGCACTACTGAAGTATGGCAGTTCAATCAGTCTTCGAACATGATTTGAATTTCCTCGATACGACGCTGCTTCTGCTCCTCCTCTGCACCTACCGCTTCCCCCAAATGCTTTTTTCGCTCTTGGATCTTTAACATCTTTTGCTCAATGCTATTCTCCATTATGAACCGCACCACTTTCACGGTCTCATTCTGACCAATGCGATGGATACGATCGATCGCCTGGTCTTCAATTGAAGGAGACCACCAAGGATCCATCATGAAAGCCTTTGAAGCACTAGTTAAGTTGAGACCCACACCGCCCGCTTTCAACGAAAGTAATAAAACAATAACGCCTTGAGTGGAAGGTGCATTGAATTTGTTCAATACTGCCTCGCGATCTGCCAACTGTAAACGACCGTCAAATTTGAAAACCTTGAGGTCCTTGTCTCCATGCACTTTGAGCTCACTGTCGATAATGTCGAGGTAGGACGAGAATTGAGAAAACACGATGACCTTTTCTCCAGGCAGCTGTTCCTTAATCACTCGTAAATGTGACACTAATGCCTGTATTTTGGAACTAGAGCGATCAGGGTGATACAAAGTAAGCTGGAATGGGTAGTTTTCGCAAGGATCATTTTGATCATTCGTGGTCATGAATCGAACTTGTTTACCCGAAGTAATTCGTGAGTTCACTTTGAATAACCTGTACCTTGACAAAGGGAGCCGACAATTAGGACAACTGCAATCAGTGCCAACAAAGTTCAAGTGGTCCAAAATACACCCGAGGCAAAAAGTATGCCCACAAGGGGTTACGGCCATGTCGCCTGTAGGGATAGGTTGCGACGTGCAAATAGAGCATTCGGCCGTGTCTATATCGATTTTTGGGTATAATGAAAACATTATTAGATTCGCCTCGCTTGCGGTTGCAAAGCCTAGAGTGCTTGTAGCGGCTAGTAGGTCTTTAATTTCTTTGTTTGTGTTATCATCCAACGATGCGGTTTCCTCGAGATCAGAAATAGCTGCCGATTGAACCAAATCAATATGACAGCATATTTGTCTCAATCGAAGGATGTGTGTCAAGATTTGTGAGTACTGCTTGAGCAAATAACCAGAATTCACACCTTCTCGAAATTTGTCTTTGGCTTTCGCTTTGAACCAGTCGTAGAAGACTTTTTCTCTAGGGCTAAATTGCACGGACTCAATCACCACATCTTTTGGAGGAAGCTCAACTAATGGAGTGCCATCGGTCTGTTTCATATTCTTTGTTCGTCGTAAAAAAATAGGCTCCAAAATCAGCTTCACCACGGCCAAAGTTTGAGAAATTTGCTTGTCTTCAAAGGGTAGTGTGATAAAGTTCTTCCAATAACTGAAATTGGACCAAGGATGTAATTGTAAAAATTTGATGACTGAATACAAATCATCAAGACGATTAATGATCGGAGTACCGGTAAGAACCCACTTCCGTTGAGCTGCCAATTCGTAAACAGCCTTTGCAGTTTTAGTGGACCGGTTGCGAATGTTGTGACCCTCATCAAGAATGACACGGAAAAACTCAACAGAATACAAACCGGTCGCGGGAAGATTACCCTTCATATCCCGCTGTTTATGAAGTCGAACATACTCAGCAACAATCGTACCGTATGTTGTGAGCAACATGACGGGAATAGGTGACGTTCTGATCAAACTAGGACCCAAGTCAATCATGGTGCTATCACCGTAGTAAATCTTGCATATGTGGTTAGAATTAGCATTGGCTTTGTCAAACTCACTCTTCCATTGAGATAAGAGTGACATTGGCACCACCACAAGCGTCGTTCTAGCAGCGTAGCGTTTTTTAGACGTGAGTGTGGAAGGCGTCGAAGTATCATATGGAACGGAATTGACAAGAGCCAACGTGGAAATTGTCTTACCAAGTCCCATTTCATCTGCTAAAATCCCCCCTCGGGTGGTAGACAGGATAAGGGGTTCGTTGATGGACATTTCACCACTGTACATATTTGCGTAAAAGTAGTCATCCGATGAACAATGATCGGAAGATTGTTTGCTCGATTGAGGCCATCTGTAACGCTTCCATAGAGGATTGAATACTGCCCCCATACTGTCACGCACCTGTCGTTTGTTTTGGGTCAGTTGCTTCAGAGAAAGCTCGTCCAAAACCTCAAATTCTCTCTCACGACATAACATCCAAGCAAGCCCATGTTGCTGATACAAACGCAAACTGAGCTTGAAGTTCGAAATCGGGGGAGTGGTCTGTTCAGGTAAACTTGTTAAAAGTTTGCTATCATTGTTGTCCTGATACATAGCTTGCAATTGATCCAAGCTAAGCTCTGTAGGGTCGGCGTCAGGTTCTTCCAAGTCTATAATTTCTGTCTCATCATGTGTAGATTCACCAGCACCCAAAGGCAGGATCCCGAGTCGAGTGAATAAACGCGATAATGCTTTTTGTCTAAGGCGAAGTCGGGCTTCCTGCCCCAGTTCTTGGACAAAGCTGAAAGAGGTTCCTGGTACATTATCGTTCGTTTCAAAGCTCTCAAATGCATGGTTTGTCAAAAAAATGTCAACCAGTATATATAGCGAGTCGCCTATGCGAAGACGTGATTCACTCCCCATCAACACCTTCGCCGCAAATTCAACCATTTCGCAATCGATCAATGGTGCCAAAATCCTAGTTAGATCTTCAGGGATGCGTCCAATCTCCCTCTCCGGAGAGGCAGTATAAACTCTAATTACAGCCACTTCTTTGGTGCGGGTTGAGGTAGAAAGTGGTCGCGGGGTAAGTCGCTTGATAAGAATTGAGGTAGCATATGGAATTGGCTTTATCGTTGGGCGTGTAGCAGTAACCTCCATATCAAGAGAACCGATGTATCGCCTCCACTGACGAGTTTTTTCGTCTTGCTTCAACCATTGTGAATACGGGCCGGTACGCGCCATCACACCATCGAGTTGTAAACCCATGATACTTTGGTCCTCCGTGTCGGCCTCTTTATCCACAGAGGCGACATTAACGAGAGGGGGCGCTGGTGGTACGAGAGCTGGAGGTGCTGAACTGTAACCCAGAGTTGCCAATAGTGAGGATTCAAAGGAGAAATTATCTGACACGTCCTCATCTCCATCATCAATCACAGTGAGATCATCTGCTGGCAGAAATTCAACACCCTGAGGTGTATCCTGTGACGTAGCTGCAAGTTTTATTCCGTCCTGGCCCGTGGAGTAAACGCTGTCCTCAATATTTTCGCAATGTAGGGGCATGAAATTACGCATCAGCACTTTGCTTCTTTTGGGAGTGGGCTCAGTTGGAGTTTTCAGGGCAAGGTGTCCCCAAGCGGCGATTGCTCGCTCCACAGGGTTTTCACAAGTTTTAAATTCATAATACCACGTCATGATTTCCTCTTCGGAGGCATCGACTCCCCGATTGCGGATCTGCTCGATAAACAGGGCCAACAGAGCTTTCGAAGGACGCGACAAACTTTCAGACGTTTTGGTGGTAGCCACTGAGGGACTCGGTAAATCAACGTCAACAAATAACTTTTGCTTTTGGCTTGCCGTAAGCTGTGCATGAATATCGGGAAAGAACCGTTTTTTCTTTACCATTATGCAAATTAAGTTGGTCGATTATGTGGTCTTTACTTTAACGCCTGGCATCGCACTCGGTGCAATTGGAATATATTGCTTGATGCGCGAGGAATGCAGATTCTAAGGAGAACCAAACAGGGATATGTGAATTGTCTAGCAAAATAGTGAAGAGAACTACCTCAACCCAATTTCGTTACGCCAAAGATATGCAAACAACCACTTACCAGTACTTGGAGTCTTTGAGTCCTCGAATACATTCCCCTCACGCGAAAACCTGTCATTCATCTTCACTTGTATACTTTTCAGACTTGGTCATCACCGATGACACCCCCCTAATTCGTTGGTATTCGAGAACCACGGGTTTCATCATCTTGTTGCAAGAAGTAGGTCATTTAAGTGCTCGGGAGTTTAAGATCCGGAGGCTGTGGAGACATCTAGACCATAACTTGATCGGGGAACCCTTCAGTATACGCGCATCGCCAGCTAGGGCCTTCTCGTTGACTTTCGTACAGATTTTGCACTATATGATCTTGTAGGTGTAGGCACCAATAAACTAGCCTTTGTATTCTTCATCGGACCTTACATTTACCCCGCGTACAAGTTACCACTGGAAACAGGAAGGTTTAACTAGAAAGATAAAGAGAATGAAATGTTTCGATTAAAAGGCCTTTTGTATTTCACAAGAGCATGAAGAAGTTTCAACCTGGATTATTTCTGATCTGACCAACTTTCGGTTTCTGCCATCGCCGCCGCATTCCTGCCACCACGTCCTGATTTTCGACGCAAAAAATCATCGATCACACACGACAAACCGATTGGATCCCACCGCCCCAGGCATCCTTGGCTTCAGTTCTGAATTGCACGCAACTCGATTTATTGTCCATCGCTATTTCCGGTGATCTCAGGCCCTTTCCGATCTCCACCACTCCCAAAACTCTCGTGGTGACAGCACCCCTCCCTTCGCGCAAATCCACAATGAGTGACTTTCCCCCTAACCTTTCTATCCGTCCTCTCACTCTCGACGACATTGAACAATGTGAGGCTCTTGAGAAGAAGGGCTTTCCCCCTGCCGAGCGATGCTCTCGTGAAAAGTTTGCGTACCGTCTCGCTACTTGTCCTGAATTATGTCTGGGTCTTTTTATTCGCGAGTTCACTCCACGTTATAGTGCTATCAATTTGCCCCTGTGCAAGCCCGAGGCAACCACTAATGCTGCCGATGCCGAGGACGACGACGAGCCTACGCCATTGCCGGTGAAACTGTCGGTGGTAAAGGAGACCCTTATCGCCCATATTATCGCCACCCGTACCGCCGAGGACAGCATCACGGAAGCCCTGATGCAAATGCCTCTGGAAGAAATCACTGGACTGGGCCACATTGAGCTGTCGCCTTACATTGGTGTGCACTCAGTTGTTGTCGACCCTGATTGGCAAGGAAAGTCATTAGGGACATTATTGTTGCATGATTACATTCAGAAGTTGTCCAACCAGGAGTTAGGTGACCAAGTGATCATTATTGCTCACGAAAAACTCATTCCTTTCTACGAAAAGATAGGCTTTGCGAACCACGGTAAAAGTAAGTGCCAATTTGGCGGCGAGGAGTGGTATGACTTGAGCATCCGGTTGATCCCCACCGACGACATGTAATTTGATAATGACGCTATTGAATAAATACTGTTACGTTTGTATAGAGACAGAAGAAATCTCGTTCTTTGTTTTCGTGAAGAATTGAGGAGGTCCTTCAACTACTCGAAGAATCTATGGTCCACACCGTTAAATGGTTTTCATTGAGAAATAGAAAGTCACGGTCTGCAGGGATTACTCGATCCCTACAAATTCTGACCCACTTCCCCGGTTGCTGAGCGAGCGAAATAGACCATTGTCCATGGTCGGCACTGATCAATGCAAATAGGTGGTAACTAACTTCCTCATCAGCGACCTTCAACACAATCGATTTGGGCAATGTGACTACCATTGATGAAGTTTGCCCCTCATTTGTCACTGATTTTGGGTGGTTAATAGCCACGACCAAATACTTGGGCAGCACGATAACCTGGAGTTGTGTGGCATACTGTTTGAAAAGTGTATCAAACGCAACCTCTCGGATGGCTGAGTCAACAAACACCAGTGATGGAGGAACATCGACCAGAAGAAACCAAAAGTCACGAATATTTTGAGTGTCGTCAATGAGCTTTCCCTGTAACGCTCTTCTGTAGATTAGAGTACGCTTTCGACCCTCCTTTTGGAGTTTATTGATCAACCACACGTAAACTTTGAGCGGATGCGTGAAACTCTGTTCAAGAACATCCAGTATAGCTTGGAGTGACAAGACGGGATGAAGAAGGCGCAGAGACCAAATCTTACGAACGACAAGTCCGAGCTGGGAGGTGTATCTTGAGTCATGGAAATGGCCTCCCAAGTAAGTTGCCACATAGGGTAAGTGGGATAATAATTGCACAATCGTAGCTAATGCTGAGTCGGCATTCGTCGTGCCAACGAATCCGCGTGTATAAGATGATCTATCCACCAAGGTTTGACAAGGAGCTGGCACCGGAAGGGTCGCCAAAAGTGGTGGAGAAAAAGCTTCTAATATGTCGAATACTGCTGCCAACGCCTTTTTGGACGTTAAACAGTAACCTTCAGGGACTATTCGAACCACGCTAGTATCGCAATGTAAAAAGACATGGTGGTCCTCATCAGTGGCGTGTGCGAAGGCAGGGGTAGCGCCGACAATTCCCTGAAGGAACTTCCCACAAACTAAGCAACAATATACGTTCGAGGTTGCCAAAGTCACCGAGCATCTGATGGTTTGTTCGAAATCAAGCGCTGATCTATTTATCGTCGTGAGATATTTCATTTGGTCAAGCTCACTTTCGGGCTTCATGCGTTTTCGTCGCTCATCATGTAGCTGGAGATAATCGGGCAATTCCTCATCCTCCAGTTTCAAGCTGATCTGAGAGTCACTATCAAGTACTCTTTTGGACATATCTAAAAATTTGAGCAGATGCAGCATACGCATGGATCGCAGACGCCGCATTGATATTTTACAACCGTCTGATATGGCAATGTATCTTTACGTGTAAATTTGTTTCTAAGCCACAGACACGCGTTGACGGCTACAAGGACTTCCATCCGGAGAATAGGTCATCCTCATAGTAACCTTGCCGAATTTTAACGATGAACATAATAAACCCGGTCAACTCGCCTTCTTCGCATGGGTCGCTTCACTTCAAACTGGCGCTTAGCGCGAATTGAGGGAAGCATCTGTTCCTGGTTACGATGTCTGTCCTTGATATCGTCGATATAAGTTTGGCGGGTAATGACAACGTAGACCAACATACAAATGATAATCACCAGGTTGAATAAGGAAACCCGTTGCTGAAACAGAAGTTCTCGTGTAACAAACCCTATCTTGTTTTTGGTATCGAGGACGAGACCCGCGTGCCCCTGACTTTGTAATTTTAGAAGTTTGGAGTATTCTTGGTGCATGCTAGCATAGTTCTTTTTGAACAGTGCTAATTGCGAAGAAATTGTATGATTGAAAGATGCGACAAGCACTTCAAAATTGGCTGCTTGACGAGACTCCAAATTCGTGAAAGCCATTGACAAAAGTTTCAGCTGCTCCTCGATATATAGCAACAGCAACGAAGCATTGGTTTCAAGTAGCAGGAGTCGTTTCATGATTGTTTTGTATACCGATTGGGAACCTGAGCCCAGCGAGGTCACGGATTCCGCCGCACCTTCCGTAGAAAAGTCTACTTCACATAAGTCCACTCCAATTGGGCCGGTGGAGTTAGTTGTCGAGTTCATGTCTTGAAGGAACTCCGAAAGACCCAAATATGGGAACACAACAGCACACTTCTCAAGCTTAGGTGGTTGCATCACTTCAACATCTACCTCGTGAATATCACTCTCTTGATCTTCCTTAGCCTCTTCCATCATGGTTTTACCATGCACTCGAACGATGGATATGGGACAGTAAAACTCATTCCCGTAATGTGATATAACCTCGAGTTTGAGGTAACGAGCCCAGATCTGTGGTTTTTCAACACCGAACAGTTGGATATTGCGAATATTATCCGCGTGAAAATCTCCTAATACTCGCCAATCAGAACTTGGAAACAGTGCCAGCACCAGTGCCCTAATCTGTTTGAACTGCGAAGAAAAGAACTCGTAGTTGCCCACCACAATAGAGTCCACCAATATTTCTTGACAGAGCTCAATCACAACAAATTTATTGCGTTGAGAACACTCTGTTAACATATACAGATCCTTGTTTTCTTTCAAAATGGCACCCGCCCCTTTGGCACTAGTGTCAACTATGGTAGCTGCACAGTCCGCCAGTGCAAAGTTGAAGCGATTCACCCTCACGGATTTAGGTGAGCCACCAAGCTTAGCCACCGTGCTCAATTGCCCCAGTCTCGATTTGGTGTTGTTTGACGATGAATTGTTGGGGGTCTGTTTTAACTTTTTCCACTCTTCAAAGCTCATAAAGCCTCGAGCGTCACCTGGAGGAGATTCATCGGGGTCAGAAGTCGCAATACTTGGCGAAGAGGTATCGTAGAGAAAAACGTAGCCAGCCATCTGGGAGAGATTCGACTGGCTTTGGACAAGATAAGTGAAATTTGCAGACACGGTATTACCACCCACAGACTCATGAAGCAAGGAGTGATCTAGACTCACTGATCCATCGTCACTTAGCGTATGATCCACAACGCCGTATTCCGCGAGTGCTTGGATTATCTCCGGTTCCAAAGAAAAAGATAACTCCGCGGGAGATGAAGAATTAACTACATCAGGAACCGATAGTATTGACTCTGCTGACATGGACTGATCATGGGTTGTTGAGACAAAGGATAGGGATATAAATGAGTTGAACACCGTGTCCAGCTCTGGGGGTATCGTGGCCTCCTCGCGAAGTGATTGTGCTGGTATCTGAGAGATCAAATCAGTGCTTCCAGCACTGGAAACCCTCTCATTATGCTCATTGCTCGAAGTTTTGTTCCAAGTAAGATTGTTCGTAACGTCCGTTATGACGATAACGGGAGATGGAGAATTCGCAAGCGAAGCTTCTACATCTTTCGTGATTGCGTCGGTGCCTTTAAGGGTGTTGCAATTTCGAAATGTCAGCATTGAGGACTTTTGCGACGTCATCGACACCTCAGTGCCCAGCGATTCAGCGTCACTTGGAGTGACGGTACCAGTCGAAGAGGAGCTGATTTGCAAGGTAACCTCAGTGAAAGCGTTCACACGCATACATAAACCCCATAGAAGTACACTGCTGAAATGTGCTCCTTTCATAAGCTTCTAGGAGATTGGAGTCCAAATAATGACCTTTGTGTCTGGTGCGCCATCTCCTGCAAGATTCTTGAATCCAAGCAGGAGACAACACGCCGAACTATATGATTTGTGTGCTCATTCACTGATGCGACAAAGGCTCGCCGAACACGATTTGCTTGCTTCCAGTGTAATATAACACAAATAACGATGAAAAGTGATCAAAATTTTACTCAAATTGACCTATACGATGCTAAAGAATGCAACTCATGGTAACGGTAACGATACGGGAACTTTACACTCGCAATGCAACTGTGGAGCGATGTTTACTGGAATTTAAGATGGAGTCGCAACTAGCCGTTAACAAGCTGCTTCACCAGCTATTCCAATGCCGACACTCTACAATTAACCGGTGCGTGAAGTGTTATAAGCGCGGAGAAACCAGCTCCCCAGGCGACGTCATTGATAAATTACGACCAAGTCTCCTTCAAAGTGCTAAATTTCTTCATGAAACCGCAGTTGCGAATTGTTGGAGCCATTCGGATTCCCAAAAACATTGTGCTGTGGTCTTGGTGGTGTTGTAATGAGATCCTCATCATATTCGTTGAAGTCGAAATCATCATCACTTGATGAGCCATGGGGATCATCAAAGGGGTAAGGCGCCAGCGCTCGCGAAGTGCTCTTCGTACTAGGACCTCTAAAAACCCTGTCTAAGTTTTGGTTGGCTACCCCCCGATATACGAAATCCAGGTCTCTATTGTCGGGATCGCGGACACTTTGCGAGGCTGCCGCGGCCGCCACAGCGGTTGCAGCATCCAGGCGCAGTCCCAGGCGTGCAGAGAGACCTTGATAAGTAGTAGGTGTGTCCCGAGAAAAGCCAGCAGCACCATAACCTCCAGCTGCGACCGAGTCATCAAACCCATTTGGGGTGGCTTCGAGATCACTAGAGCCAGAGAATAGCTTTTTGAACCCCTTTTCTTCCAGCAGAGAGTCGTCGTGAAAGTCAGGCAGCTGGTTGGGGTGGTTGCGTCGCTTGCGTCGGAGTAGCATGAATAGCACTACTAAACCGCCGATCACGAGGACTCCGCCAATTGAGCCAACCAACCCACCAATGAGTTTGGCGTTCTTACTCAGAGTACCACCGTGATTGTCTTGTTTGGCTGTAGACAGGGGAACTGCGACAACTTCAACAACTGTTGTGTCTGGCGACACAATTGTCAGTGTATAGGCCTCGCTACCCTCCTTAGTTGTAGTGGGGGGTACATAGGTTGTTGTCGGTGTCGTCTCACTACTAGTCTCCGTAGTCCGCACTGTCGAGTTATCCTCTTCAGTGGTGTCGGAGGTTGTGGGACTGTACGATGTTGTGGTGGCCGTTTCCTCTGACAGTGTAAAGAAAGACGTTGTCGATGGCTCAACCAAAGTCGATGACAGCGTTTCAACTGGCGCAGATGTTTCCTCGAAAGACAGAGTGGTCTCCAGCAGTGACCAAATAAAGGTCAGCAACAGCGACAGTGTTTGTTCGATAGTCAGCAGAATCAGCAGTGTTTGCGTCAGCAGCTCCAATAGTGTCAGTTGAAAAGTTGAAGTCAGGCTAAAGGAGGGTGATGGAAGCTCTGAAGACGAGCTTAGAGTCGAGGTTTGTATGCTAGACGACAGAATTCCAAGCAGCAGCGCCAGAGGATTCGACGGAGTTGAGGGAAACAGTGTCTCTCCTGGAGTTGACGGGGTACTGGGAAAGGGGGGCGAAAGGGTTGAAGGGGTTGTGGTACCTGGGGTTGGGGGCACCGATGGTGACGTTGGAGTACCATCATCAGTTGTGATAGGGGTATCCGAGTCCAACTCGGTGATCGATGGGGTTATCACACTTGGAAAATCCATCAGCAGCAGCAGGGTCGTGAACTCGGGAGTGCTGGGGGTAGAAGGAAAACTTGTAGCCGATGGAATAGACGACACGGCTGTGGGCGAGGCTGTGTACGACGAGATGGTGGCAATGCTCGAAGGGTACACCCAAGAGCTAAACAGTGGAGTCGGCGGTGTTTGTGCAGCGTTAGCAGCGGGACTTAACAAGTTTATGTCGAGAACACTGTATGGCGATAAGGGTGACAAACCGAGTAGTGATGACGACATTTTATTTACGGTTTTTCAAGCGAGCGCATGCGACAACTGTGTGCAGTATACGGGGCTCACGCCAGGGGAGCACGCCGGAGACAGGGTCTGACTGGCGAACGGTGCGCTGTTTGTGTAGGCAGGTGATAGATTTCCCCTTTGGAGTGCTAGGGTGTCCAAGTTTGTAAACCTGGTTTTAGCTGATAGGAAAGTCGTATCAAATTCCGGCAGATCTTTTTTTAGCAACGAGGTTGCGAGGTGGGGCTCGACAAGTGATCACGCTGCTTCCCCAACTCACCAGGTAGATGAAATCTCCGTATACGAGGTGCCAAAAGTTTTGATCGAGGCAGTCATTTGTTGTCTTTTATAAAGCGGCACCCCACGCGGTAATTGTGCGCGGTTGTTAGTTACAGACCCTACTTTGCGCCCTAACTTTGAAGGGGGGCGTTCCTAGTTTGTTACATCAAATATAAAACCCGATTAGCGAGACCACAGTCAGCAAATGAACGACGCCGTTTCCGGAAACGAAGATCGCACTACAATCCTCGACCAAACATTCGTCTTCATTTCTTTTGCCCTTTCTTAGCTCCAGTTCAGGACGTCATCTTATGGCATGCTGCCCGTTGACTAGCGAGGATTGCTGCATGGATTTTCCTCGAGAATAAGGTGAAATTCATTCTTTACCGAGATGAGACAACTGTCAAGATATATATAGTAACCGCCGCACAAGTCTGCGGTAGAACATGTTTGCCTTTACTATAGATGTGACCTTATCTATATAATATTCCACTGGTAACGCGGACACTCAATATCCAATGCTGACGTTTCGGAGTAGAACTCAACCTTCTAGCACCTCCTGGAGGCATCAAACGCAGTATTAATGAAGCCAGAATGCAGCACGCTTGATCGTGACACCCTTCCAAGTGGTCTTCGTACAAAAACAAAGGTCGAAAGATGCGGTAGGTTTCATCGTTTCATACTGGCACCCATAGCTCTTTTGTATGTTCTAGAGAAAATCCTTAATCGCCTCTACCTGAAGCAATTCATTGTTTTGGCTATCCCATGGCATGAACAGATTTGTTGATAGGCAGCCTTTTGCGGAATTTTGACTTCTCTTTCTCGCATAATTCCTATTTACAAAACGCCGGGTCACTTTTGGTATGCGTATGCGAGCTGCCGCCTAAATGTCTCAACTCACTATCCGACATGACGTATACTATGAGTGGAAGCCCACTTTCAAAAAAAAAAAAAACATAACAAGATAACAATGGGCTTGTAGGTTTTCACGTTTGCAGACTCAGAGCTAAATCTCAATTTCTTATACCATATCTTCTTCCTCCTGAACTACTTGAAATACATGCAAGAAAATTTTTAGCGGACGTCCGTTTAAGCCCGTCGGGAGTCTAGCGGTATTTAAACTTTCGGCTGCATTTTGTTTTAGGAAATTCACCTGTCTGCGTTAGCAAACCCGGAAAACAAAATACACGCGTAATCGGTTGACCATTAGGGCCGACTCCATTGGCAGGTGGAGGAGTTAATTCAGGCTCTGGTTGTGACAATTCTCCACGATAAGGATTCACGTAGTTGCTCATGAGTAGCGAGAAAGGCTTGCTATTATGGGCACATAACCCAAAGGGGCTTTTGCCACGTATGGGGCAAATGCTGTCTAGACAACAATATGAACCTAGAGCCTCGGGTGGCGAAGGGGGATGGCGAATGACCTGATTATGTCATAGTATGAGCATATTTTATCAATCCAAAATAAGCCTTAGGCAAGGTTGTGAAAACGACCAAACTTTGTGACAAGGGAAGATTAATTGTTAATTCACAGTGAATCAATTGTGTCATAAACTAAATATAAGAAATCATTAATCATTAAAGATATACCCGCAGGATATTAGGCGGGTGCACACATCGATTCAAAAATACTTTTTCGCGGGGCATGGCTAATGGTACCGTAAAAACGCCAAGGTTAAGCACGAACGGCACGGCATTGGCGAGCCAACAACCAGTCCTTGAACGCAAAGACTGCCATTTGCCAGGCCATCAACAAAGTGACAATGCCCAACAGCACGTTAAGAATGAACATTTCTGTCCAACCGTGCCACTCAAACGCTAAAATAAGGGGGTCGGTGGATTCCATGAAAATAAGACCACCCAACATCAAGCAGAAAGCGGTGACTAACTCAGTGAACGGACGAGTTGGTTTGACAAGCAGGGTGTTCTTGGGCAACAACATCATCAATAAGTAGGTGGCACCGCGGAAGAAGCAACCATACATGAATAAATTTCCCCAAAGAGTGTGGATGTCTGTCGACAACTGCGACGCCTGTGCGTGCTTCAGCATTAACACGCCAGTCCAAAAGATAGTCAAAACGGGGAAGGGGTTAGGCAGATAGCCCGGTGATGCCTTGATAGCATTGGCGTCGGCGCAATTCGCATCTTCGTATGTGGCAGCGTCAGAATTGGCCTTCTGGCGACGCCACAGCAGCAACTTAGATTCGCAGATCAACCCACCAAACC
Source organism: Diutina catenulata (assembly GCA_030560525.1). Lineage (NCBI taxonomy): Eukaryota > Fungi > Ascomycota > Pichiomycetes > Serinales > Debaryomycetaceae > Diutina > Diutina catenulata. Next base: position 16,263 of record JAKTTW010000011.1, read on the forward strand.
CGCAACCAATATAAATGAATGCAATCAGGGCATGCTGTAAGTCCTTAGCAGTCCAGGCACCACCAGCACCAGCTAAATGCTCCATAAAAATATTGGTGCAACCATAAAACGTGATCAAAGCGGATTCAAGGAACTCCATGGTGAATGTGCCTTCGGGTTGATAAGCGTCAGCTTTGGATGCTATGCGACGAATGAACTTGTGGTTCCACGCCCAGCCCTTACTAGTAAAGCCTCCCATATAGCGTGCAAGTGTCATAATGCCATAAGCAAAGAATACACCGCCCTTGATGAAATGAGCCAATAAGTTGAAAACAGCTTTGCCTTTGCCAAACTCACCCATAACTGCTACTGCCACGGGTAAGATAATCAAGAAGTAGAAAAAATTACCCCAGTTGAGGAAATTGAACACCACCAGAGACACCACAAACAACAGCGACGAGATTCGCTGGAACACAGGCAAGCGGTACACCTTAGCAAAGGGATTCGCACTACCCACGCTGAACACCTTCATCTGCAGCTCAGTCAACTCAAACAGAGACAGCTCACTGGAGCCCTCCAGATGGCGGTCATCGTGATCAAGAGTGTGCAATGGCATACCTTCTTCGTCCTCAACCGAATGGTAATCACCACCTTGGCCCGTTAAATATTTACAGGCAAAGTAGATAACAGCTGAAACGTAGTGAGCAATGCAGAAAAAGAACAAGACCCACAACATGGGTCCGTAGGCGTTTCCAGGATATAAATCGGGAACCAGATTAATGAAAATAGAGTAATTAAACAACGACAACATCACCATACCAGTGTGCAACGTGAGGATAGGCATGTACCACTTCAGGCCGACGTTCTTTAAAACGAGAGCGATCGGATACACAAATACGATCGTCACTAATCCCACAATGACATGCATCCATAACGCAGCACGATGGGTCAGTTCCACGTTAAAATAAGTTTGAGGGTCATACTTTTCCCACCATTCCCGTTCTAGAGGGTCCAAATTAGTTTGTAGAATTGGAACACCATGGGCGTGATGCATGATATGGGGGACGGGTTCCAGCATGTTCATCGTCATTTCCAGGCCAGGGTTAGCCGGGTGATTAGTCAGCATCGGCATCGGCATATCCTCCTCTTCATGCGCCAATGTCAGCGCCGCCATGGCCAAAACCACAGTCAAGTTAACGAGCTTCATTGCGGTAGCGAGCTATCAATTGGTATATTAATTATTAATCAAAACACACTGAGGGATTTGTCACTTTTTTATGTAAGATTTTGGTTGCTTCTCAAAGAATTGCCATGCACAATGCGCACCATGCATAACCTGCACCGGGTCAGCTAAATAAACCGGTTGAAGCGGCATAAATACCTCGAGCGAATCCGAACGAGCCGCCATCCGAGAGAGGACAGTGGGCATGACAACAGCAAAAAAAAACAACCGTGCAAAGACCGTCAAGCAATCGGGAATGGAATATACAAAGCAACCCCGAGCAATTTAAGCGAACAAATCTGTAATGTAAGGGGGGCTGACCGCTGGGGACCTACCTCCGAGGTCAAACCCCGTAAAAACGGGTGAGCAGCGACGGCATCGGCTCCAACTAATCTCACCCGATTGTGCTCAGTGAGCTGACTTACAAAGTCCTGTGCATTCTTCAGCAAGGCTCCCCAATTTGGAAGGTGCCCGATATTTTTTACCCGCGGAGAAGAGTGCTTGCAGCTCTCCTTGGCAAGATTGTTCCCCACCAAGTATGCGTACGTCACTACCCCTAACAGCCACCAATCACACATGGTGCCATGTCCGCATTGTGCCACAATCTCAGGAGCAATGAAGCTGGAAGTGCCGACAATGGAGTGTGCCCATTTTTGTTCGGGGTGTGGAATTCTCGGCTTGACTCTGAAAGGTCCCATATGGGGGCTGGTATCACCAAAATGGGCATAAACGCGGCGGATACTAACGGGTCTGCGCTTGTTTAACTCAAGGTCACAGAGTCGTGCATGAAAGTCCGCTCCGATCAGGATGTGCTCGGGTTTATCTTCGCGGTGGGCTACGGCAAGTCTAATTATCTCTCCCAACCCCAAGGTCACCTCACAAATGTAAAATGCAGTCGCAAATTCACTCAAATTGCCTTGACGACTAATGAGATCTAGCAGTGACCCCCCGATCCATAACCTCCATCAATATGAAAGCGAAGTCCAGGCTTGAAATACTCCTACCTCGTACGCTGAGTTTGAGAATAACTCCAACAATTCTATTTCGGTCACCACTTTACTTCGACTCGAGGTACTAAGAATTGAGTTGTTCGCTATCTTGAAAGCGCATTGACCAGCTTCCAGGACATTCCCCGATTCATATAGCACTTTGTCTGTTTTACGTGGCATTGCGTGAAGGTCCACCCGATTGACCTGACCAGAGCCGCCCTCACCTAAATGTGTGGAGGGCGCGCATGGGAAGGTATCTGGTGCAATATGCCAGTGTAGTCGATTGTTGATAAACAGAATGCCTTCCGTGTCGAGGATGTGCTGGAATCGTAAATGGTTCGGTACTGGTTTACAAGTAGGAGAAAAAGACTCACCCATGTTTGCTGCCATTTCATAATCATAAAACCCGATACGGCGTCGTTTGGTTTTGGGCCCATACCGCAAGCTTTGGGGAAAAGAGGTGACTGACTCCGAGGCACCAGCGACGAGAGAAGATGCTGTGGTGGGTGTGGCGAGTTTTCGTTTCCCGAAAAGGCGTAAGATTCGACGGCCCTTCACCAACGCTCGCGGAGTACCACCGTTCTTACCTCTCCAAAACCAGGCTCGGGACCACGAGGTCGGTACATAACGACATCGTTGATTGAGAGCGGCATGGTAAAAAAATCAAAGAGGGACATAGCTCTCAAATAAATCAAAGGTCATAACCAACATTCGAAGTGAGAAAGTACATACCCAAGTTGGGTATTTCATTAGGCACCTCTCCCCCATGACCAGATTTTCAGCAAACAGGAATGATTAGCACAAGCAATCATTTCAGATGGCAAGTGAGCTTATTTTAAATGCAAACAGAGAGGACTCGGAGTCGGCGGAAAGTAAGTAGTTACAGAGATGAAACGATTTTGAAAAAAGTTATGTGATTAGTTTCTTTTCCTTCAATTGAAGAGAAATAAATGAACTGAGTTCGGTGGATACTGAATGAGAGCCTCCCGATCAATCAATAGTTATATGTTCCACACACCGGAGGGGTAGAAGGAAAAGTATGGGGTTGCAATTTTGTTGCAGTGCCGGATGTCGCGGATCGGTTTGTGGCATCGCCCGAGTCATCCTTCTCAAATTCGCCTTTCCTGCCGAACATAAGTTCACTGGGCCTTTCTGATTCAGTCAAGGTATTGATTTGAACGTTCAACAAATACACATGTGCATTACCGTGTGTTCTATTACTATACAACAAAATAAAAGAGCTTACCAGCTTAGAACTGCAAGGCCTGACCCTTCTGCTTTTTGTCACCACCCAACTCGAAGTGCTTGCATCTCTTCAAAGCGAGCTGAGCCTTGGTCTTGCAAACAACACACTCCAATCTCAAAACAACCTTCTTGGTGGTCTTAGCCTTCTTGTGGAAAACAGGCTTGGTCTGACCACCGTAACCGGACTGCTTCCGGTCGTATCTTCTCTTACCCTGAGCGAACAAGGAAGCCTTACCAGCCTTGTATTGGGTGACCTTGTGTTGAGTGTGCTTCTTGCACTCCTTGCCCTTGCAGTAGGTCTTTCTAGTCTTGGGAACGTTGACCATTTTGGTTATATGCTGTGGAACCGTCAAATTTTCACCTCTATTTTGTCACAACTCACCGCGCGTAGAGTACATCCATCGCTCATAACTTGCACGTGTTTAGGGTACCAGCCCTAATAGATTTGGAACAACATGCAGGAATGAAGTTAGCATTTTGCAGACGCCGCTTAAGCGATGTAAGGCTCGCCAGCTTAGGTATTGGTCCGATGCTTTTGTAATATGTGTGAACACTTTGCTTGGTATAGCAAATTGTTTTCATTTAAGAATGAATCCAGTGTTCTTCCATATCATTGCATATGGTTTTCAGTAATAGAAATCTTTAACATGGTATTATATACACCTATTGAGAGAAGTCATGCCGAATCCGTAGTATTGCGTAGCAGCGTAATTCCGTCCGTTTTCGCAATTAAGCGCTCCCCGGATTAGCTGTTCTGACTGTGTCACCATTCTAAGGAATCGTCATTAACAGCTTAGTGTATTAAGTCAACAAGTAAAGAGCCGGACAAAATCGACGGCCTCAATGTTATCTCCGTGGTATCAGAAAGTGCCCATTGGCATGTAATCCTAATCGTTAGTAACCCTAGTGGCAATGACAGAGGTATCAGGCGAAAGGAGGAGAGATACTTTGAGAGTTTGAAAGGAAAGAAAATCAGAGGAGTTATACCGTGACGGTAGTAAACACCGTCAGTGTTTCTGTCACCGTCTCAACCAGATCTGTGTCGTAATAATAGTCATAATTGACAATACAAAACCCATCTGCTCTGAGGGTAGAAACGCTGTCAATAATCCACAGGTCCGTGGATGACGGAACCGAGTAAACGAAAGTGGGCCCCACGCTATCATCCAACGGATTCACCACAATGTAATCCCCTTTAGGCTTCGAAGATTCGGCGGCGCTTGAAGTTATTTCAAGAAGCATCAGCGTGGCTTCAAAGGAGCCCAGGTCTGTGTGAGGTACAACGGCAGTCGGAAATTCAGAACTGGGAAGTGGGGAAGGGGCACTAGACAAAAACTGATCATTTTTGGTGGCAGTACTTATCGGGTCTTGAACTGTTTCAACAACCACAGCCAGTTGCTGCTGCGATGGGGAATTCGACGGCCGAGGCTCTTCATTAGCAGTTTGCTGTTGAGGGGGGCTAGGCTTTCTGTCGTTCTCCGTCATAGCTTCGATTAGTTTGTCGTCTTTACCAGCTTGTGTTGAACTGATCGTGGTAGCGTAGGTAATTGGGGTCCCAAACACAGTTGTAGTGACGGTAGAAGTATACCGTGTTGTTGTAACCGTTGTGAGCTCAATGTGAGACTTCGTGTGTGTTTGGGGAGCCTCAACCTGGGTAAAAAGCTCGGTTTTCGTCACTTTGATAACAGCACCGTACACGGTTGCAAAAAGAAGGAAGGGAGTGGTCCGCATCACTAGGGAGATAGTAAAATAAGTTAAACTTTGGTAGTGCAAGATTTACACAAATTACCGTTTATTTAAATGGACTTTGCGTATTCGTTGAGAGGGGTAGGCTGGATATGAACTAAACAGGCAGAACTGGTTGCAAACGGGCCGGATTAGGTTAGGTGCATACGCGCCTCGTAAATTCATGCAGAGTTTTACAGATTTCAGTCCTCAGAGAGGACTGAAATGTAAAATTGTAGCCAATGAGGTTGTAGTCATGGTGTTTCCAAATTCGCCAGGGACCATATCACTCTTTGAAACATTGTGTTTAGGTCGACTTCCCCCCTCGAGTTTTTGGCGTGTTCCATGATGACGTGAATGAAGATGCATGGATTGCGTTGTCAAGGGGTTTCAGTCAAAAGGTACGGCAATCGTAAAGAACATTCGAATCATCTAAGAGGAACCCTGTCAAATATATTCCGAGACGTTGATCGTAATTTTGACGTTGTTCTCGCTGAGCCTTCATCAAAATGTAGTCCACGATGGTTGTCATGGAGCTCCTGGTCAAACAAAAAGGTAATCTTCTTAGTGCTGCCGCATTGATGTTTGTTTGAAGAGCCAGCCATCTAGCAGCCTGTAAGGTTTCGTGTGCCGTGAAAAATGAAGAAGCGACGCCTGAGAGCAATGGCTGTGGCTCGATTCCACCACCACCGCAGAATAAAGTTCCAAAGGAAAGAATTCAGTTTGGTTAACGTGACCTAACTTAGGCCATCGCCATGGTTCGGAATCGGTACATTCTCATAAACATGTCCACCTTATGGTGAACACTGACGCGATATTACGTACGAAGAAATGCAAAAGGCCTTAATCGTACCCTTGATGAAATTCTCATAGTCACGCAACATCAAGGGGCTTCCAAGGAGCAGTGCCTCGTGTACGTTCTCTTAAAAACGCTGGTGCAAGTTTCCTATTTGAGCGCGATTCCTGCAGGTGCCGGAATTCTGTTTTGAGCCTCCGAAAAATTTCATTGAAAAACCGGGATGCGTGGGTAACGCGACTCGATTGTTGAAACTAAAATAGCCACTCAGTTGTCGTCCTCGACATGTGAACCCTTATGCAAGCCTAAGTAGTGCTTAAGAAGCCTTTATAGACAATTCTGACGTGGTGATCTGTTCAGATACCTCAAAGTTTTTGGCACTTGCCAAACTTCTCGACTTGAACTACAAGCAAGCAGAGAGATCAAAAAGTAAAGTTATTTATATTCATGCTCTGTTAATCTCTTAGCTTTGACGAATCTATAATCTAAGTATCGGGTATGTTAGTTGGGTGTTAAGAGAAATCTTATTCCATGGCTCCTCAAGGGCACTACGGAGTCACGTGTCCATGATATTCGACTTCGAACACGCGCATAAAATGCAATTCCGGAGCCCTCGGTAAACATGCTGTATTACGGACTGAATCCGCCTGAGTTCTACACTGATGGACAGGCTATCGCCCGAGGGAATACTCTCAATGCCACAAGCTCTGTTGTACCAGGGCATCACAACCAGTCGGCCCAAAAGACTCCAACTGTGGTGAGCGCACCCCCGGTCTCAACAAATACTGCGACTGCACGTTCACCCCCAGCACCCTCGGAAGGTGGTCAGATGATGCCTCGTGAAGACGGCGACGTTGGGGATACTAACGATGGACCCACTCCAAATCAGTCACGAGGCTCCCCACGGAGAAAGCGTGTTAACCGGCCTGGCGTTCGATTCGGTGCTAAAAAGCGATCGTGGGTTTGGCTGTGGTTTGTTCAAGATTACAACAACGCAAATCTCGCCGCATGTGACTATTGCGGAAGGGTAATTCAACGTGTTGATCTGGATAAGGGTCTGCCGAAAAAGCTTCATGAGCATTTGAGAACCCATAAACTTGAGAAGAGCACAATAAACTACTCGCGCGCCGTACCTATTGATGGACACGGGATTACATATACTGCTGCCGGAGAACCGTTAACTTATCCTTCCCGTTACAAAGAAGATCAAACGCGTGGACCTGCGGTTGCTCCCGAACCTCCTTCAGCTAGTCCTCCTGCATCAACTTTTCGAGCAGAGATCACACCTGAGGAGCCTGTTGCTCTGCCCCAGGCACATCACGACCAACAACCACGACCACATTACCAGCAAGGTAGCTTTCCGCCTACCAAGGCTCGTAGAACCGATCACAACTACATGGAACAGAGACGCTTCATTCTGGCTGAGTTCGACAATACCCCCTATTCGCCTATGATTTTTCATCGCCACGTGATGAAGTTTCTCACAGATAACAAGCTTCCTATATCCGTTTTGAAGAGTCCTTCCTTCCAACAGGTGGTCTATACCTTAAGGTGCGACGCTGTGACTGATTTGGAACAGCTCACGTCGTTATATTCGTCGATGCTAGAAGTCCAAAATTACCAACAACCAGACGGTTGATATTGCCTTCTATATTTCACTTCATGACTTTATGATACAGCTTGGCACACACACCAGGTGATGATGGTAGATTATGAAATCCATACACTATACACATATTCACAATCCCTCTTATATACATCTGGAGAGGGATCAATTGTTGGCAGCATCCACGATCGTGGTTTCGGCGACGATAATCATTTTTTCCACCGAAGCAAGATGCTTGCCATAGGCGTTCTTCAGGGATATTTGCTTCAAGTATTGGCGTAATTTGGTAACCAAAATCCGCTTCTCAGTCAGCTTGGCATCAAAGACTTCAACGAGTTTCTGAATCACGTAATTCGCGTACTGGTCTTTCATCATAAGTGCTAGAGGCGAGTCATCGCCCACCACATCCACATTGAAGTCTTCGTTTCCCAACATGACCTCATGTAAAATCCGTTTCCGCGCACTCAAGTCACCAGCCTTTATGCACTTTTCAATGACATTAGATGCAAACTTGTGTTTAGAGAATGCCACAACTTGACCTAAAACCACTTTAAGAATGGCCTCTCGGTCGCGAGGATCCCCTCGCTCGATGATATGCTGCATCACGTAGTTTCCATATTGGTCTTGAATAAGATAGTACATGTAACGATGCAACTCTGCCAAGATCATTTGTTGGTCTTCAGGTGCCAGGTGTTCAAGCAAACGTTGGATCACACGGCAACCGTAAGGATGAGTCAGGAGGTGGTAGATTTGGTCTCTCAACGCATCAACGATGAATTTAGTATCAGCACAAGGGATGCGCTCAATCAGCTTTTGAATAACATGATTGCCATTCTGATCCTTCGCACAAATCAATACATACTCACGCAATTCATCAACGACCTTTATTTGCCTTGCCGCGTCAATTGCTTCAAGGGCACGCTGGACAACACGACAGCCGTACATTTGCAAAGACAACTCATAAATGTGGCCCGTCATACTTTCCAACAACACCAGCTGTTGTGTTGTGGAACCGTGCTCGAAATATTTTTGAATCACGTAATTCCCAAACACATCAGTCATAAGTTCATACAGCATCTCACGAATTTCGTTGAAGATAACTTCCTTCTCTTCCTCCAAAGCCTCGGGGAGCTTCTGTTGGATGAAGCGCAGACCATGCTGATCTTTGGTAAACTCAATTGCATGCCCGTAAATGTCGCGAAGGTGATAATCCTTCTTCGGATTTGCCCTAACCTCTTCAAGCAACGGCAGGCGGTAAATGTGACTTGGTCCATTTTTACCTCCATTCAGACGCTTCCCGCGCTTTTTGGCTGGGGCAGGTTGAGGAGGAGGCAGTGCTGGCGCTGGCGGTGCCGGTGGGTCATCGGGAGGAGGCGTCATCGGCGGAGGGGAGGGGTACATCCCGTATGGAGGTGCAAACGGGTGAAACATATAGCTGAGGGGGGTGAACAGCTGTGCCCGGCTGGCATTTAGCCCTATACCCATCGCATGACCCTTGGGACTACTTTGTCCATCATCAGGCAAGACACCATCTTCAGTTAAAACTATGGCCGCTGGCTCGCTAGAAGTTGCCAGAGAACCGTCCATAGTCCCGGAGACAGCACCAGGAATATTTGTGGCATCAGGAGCATTCCCCGATACTGTCCCGGGAACACCGGGTGCGACAGGGTTTCCGTAGCCAAACCCGTACATGTCCATAAAGCCTTGATTCATCATGAAGGGCGGAGGACTCATAGGCCCTGTTGGTGGTCCGTACCCAAATTGAGGGGGATAATAGCTCAGAGGCACAAACGACAGCGCCAGAGCCGGGTTCCAAAACGTCGGCTTCTGTTCGGGTACAACCTCGGAGTGACTTTGAATTGGTGAAGTCGAATTGTAATGATCGATTTTTTCCAGAATCAGTTGATGGCGACCCAGGCGAGGCATTGGCATGTTCAAGTTATCATTGAGCAGCCCGCGAGGGGTTAAATCGGCTTTCAATTCATTGAAGGACGTCCGGCGGGACTGGCCTTCCAATGATAAAGAGCCCAACCCTCCGCTAAGCTCAATATCACGGGTAGCCTCGGCAACAGCACTGAACTTTTGTAAGAACAGCTCCTGAGGCGGGTGGCGCAGAGCAATCCCTCCCAGAATCAGCGCGGTGCCAAATTGTAAGCGCAGCTGGTATTGTGCAGTCAGCAGAGGCATCGGCGCGGTAAGAGCCAGCAAGGAGCCCTTGTGGATGGTGAACAACTCCTCGTCTGCCAGTAAGCGCCGCAGACGCTCACCGGGGATAGGGTGTTGGGAAATCATTTTGGCCACCTCAGGGTCAACGTCAAGCGCCAGTTTATACGTCCCCGCCACTAATGGCTGGTGGTTTTGGATCGGCAGCCCGTGGTTGCTCGACCAGATCGTTTCCGACGGCATTTGCACGGCTTCCAGGACACAGGGCGAGTAGTGGGTAAGTGTGGATTTTCGCGCGAGATATCCTGCCGAACCGCGTGGAAAAAGAAATCAATGCGGCATGTGGCATAAGTTGGGATGCGCCGGGAACACTCGGAGGCTCGGAGAGGTGGGTTTTGTTGGTATGTGATAGTTGATCTGTGTGACTGTCGTAGGGACAGTTTACACCTCTGTTACAGAAGCTGGCAAATTTAGAAACATTAGGTTCCAATCATAGGGTGCGTGCGCATGATTATCGATGACCAAAGTGGTTATGCTGCAGATAGTGCTCGTTGAAACGTCGGAGAGGTCAACTTGGTAGTTTGGCGTTCGTTGATCCCGGCATACGCGTGATTTTCGACTTTGGCTAACATCATCATAGCTGAGAACAGAGCTCTTTGAATATGAGACAGCCTATCCGGGAATTAAATACTGATAGCCCTACTTGATTTGAGTTGCCGGACAAAAATAATGCTTGTAACTAGTTTCGAGGATAACAAGCATACTCATCATATCCGACGAACTTAAGCTCAATTTAATCATGTTGCGAAACTTAACGAGGAACGAACCGAATGACAGAACCTCGTTGGCCGGTTAACAACGACGATTAGGTTGACGCAACTTCAATTCACCGAATTTTTGTGTATTGTTGGTCGTCGAGAAACCCCTCCGGAAATCGGCTTAAACCCAAAGGCCGATTTCTGTGTTCAGGTATATAAGCCATAAACATACTGACCCAAGGCAACGCCCCCGAATCAGGTTGCAACTGCGATCGACAAACACTTTCTATGCACAAAATTTCAGGTAAAGCGAGCTTCTTGTAAGAGATGATTGTACTTATTATTCGAAGAGATCGTTTAATTGGGCTTCGATTCAGAGAACGTATGAATATGTCAACAATCGTGCTTCCAATGTCGTATTATGTCTCGTCACTATTTTTCATGCTAAAGATTGCAGTCCAAATCCATGTATAAAATCAGCTCGGGTTGTTTGGCTTAGTGTGTGGTAGTTCTAGTCTACTTTTCACTTGATACTATGATGCACGCGGGCTGTAGGCGGGTCCATATTTCACTATGTTAACGAACGTTTGCATTTGTTCATCGTCGACGCGTGTGCATTAGCCTAAGTGGTGCGAGATGTGGTGCAAGATTGCCGCAAGGTCAGTCGAATAGATTTGCCCCTAACAGTTTCTTTTCCCAAGTGCAAAGCGAGCTTCCAGTGAGCAGACATGTGACTGATGCTGGCGTTGTGCGAGTCAGCACGAACCGATCCCATACGTATCGTTGTAGTTGTGAGATTTGGCCAGGCGTAGTGGCTAGTGTGGTCTAACCTGGACGTCCTCCAAAATTGGATCAACATGTCTAAGTAACAAACCATTCAATGTAGATACAAATTATGAATTGTACTACTCGGGCTTGACACTAAGTTTAATGAATATTCTCTGCGTTTCGGGGATTTCGAAGAAAGCAGCATTTATTTGTGAGGTATCACTAATTGAACGAAGCCTTTAGAACGTTGAAAAATGAGAAGAAACACGAGCAGCCAAACCGCTTGGTGACTTCCAAAATTCCTAACCATAATGGATGTGCTGGTTCTCTCCAGTCGCTTAGCTGACTTTTGAGCATTGACCTCCACACTACTGTTGAGCTGATGATTGTTGATGCGGCGCGCACGCGCACAAGGGGACGAAAGGTGAATATAGATGACATGATCCTTGTCAGTGAAGATCTCCTGCCTCACAGGCTTGGTATATTCTTACTTATAGAGACGTTATTGCCCGCAAATGCTGCCTTGTCGACACTGCTCCTACCCTTGATTCAATATCTTGAGCACCATACAATTACCCCAAATGTGGCACCTGTATTACCTGATCTCTTGGAGATGGTGGAAGACTTGACTCTCCGACTGAAAGTAGAACAGGCAGTAATGCTGGTTTCCAGTGTTGAGGAGTTAGCGACACGTGTGGAAGCCATGTGGCTTCGAATCGACGCTGACGCCATATACCAGCTGGGGGGAAAAATTGGTAAACAAAGTCTTATTGGAGGCTTCGTTGCCACAATTCATCACGGCCTTAGTGTTCTTAGGTTCAATGAGATGGCGCTGTTGTATGAGGCATTTTGTCAGTACCGACGTCAAAATTGCCTGGCAAAGGACACATCCATCAATGAGCAAAACTTCCCAAGGAACAAGTTGTTAATGCGCCTCGATCAACAGCTTGAGCTGCTCGGACTTGGTACTGTAAGAAATTCCATGGTTCCAATTGCTAAACGCGACCTTGAACTGATTGTGAGTGCTCAGATTCGCATGCTTGAAAAGTACGGCACCCCAACGCCACCCCAGCTTCGACAGGTTCTCGATGGTATGGCTCTGGCAGAATCAGCACTACCCCATGGTCATTACCTTGGTTACCTTGAAGCAATGGGCGAATGTCGTTATCACGAAGCTCAGACACGGTTGCATCAATACTTTGATTACATGGTAGCAACTAATAGTAAACATCTTTACCATGTTGCGCTCATATGCAAGGCTCTGCTACATGAAGGGTTCCACGAAGATTTGTTGGCAATGGACACGATTGAGGAGGCCATCGCCGTTGCACGCGAACACAAGGACCCTATCGCTCTCACATATATGTTGCTGTGGCTCTACCACATAATGAAAAACAAGCCGGCGGTGTGGCGATCCCAGCTGTTTTATAATAACACCAACGAAGCCCAACTTCTTGAGACTTTAGTGGCCAAACTGCGCCAGCTGGACCAAGTAGCGATGCATTCAATGGCCCTAAATTTTGAAGTTGCCCAATTGATGCAAACGGGAACAGTTCGTGATTTTGTCCAACTGTTGTCAGTAGGTGAATCAATAGCTCTTGGAGATTCCCCGTCCACTTTCTTTCGCCTGGCGGAAATGGCAACCACTGTATGGAGTCGCCTCGGATGCCGAGCACTCGCTACTACATACTGTGGTGTATCCGGACTTGCCCTGGATTACCAAGCAGACCAAGTCGCTTACAAACTCCGAGATCTGTTGCAAGTCGCGGATAATGATCCAGATAGGGCTTGGAGCGGCATCAAAAAACTTCAAGAATCACTTTCAACCAATTTTCCTCTATTTAACCAAGTTCAAGTTCGCCAGCTTCTACTGGCTATTGACATCCATCTCATGCGGGGCAGGATGGTAGCAGCTCGGGCAATTTATGAAGTGCTTTACAATAATCGGGTGTCTGACGTTGAGATTCAACGAGAACTAATTGTGATGCAAGTGCGCTTATTTATAGCGGAAGGAAACTTCGGCGAGGCGGTTGTTGCGATCATTAAAGCCCTTGATACTGCAGATACTTGGTTGTGCCTACAGCTCAATCTACTCCGATGCCGCATTTATCACGAATCCTCAAATCATGCCAAAGCGGTGACTCTTTTGTTACATCAAATAAGCATTGCGAAAGCTCGCGGATTCGTGCCTCTTATGGCAGAAGCGGTGATCATGCTCGTGGACAACTTATCTGTTCTCGGCTACGTCGATGATGCGTGGGGTGTTGTCCGCCAAGTCATGCCCATAGTAAACTCAACTGCAATACCTGCTTTGCGAGCTCAAGCGCACCTTTCTCTAGCCAGGGTGGCGTACGTTCGCTACAACGCTCAAAAATCTAAACTATCTCCGGTGCTCTCATGGCTTAACTTGGCAATCGTCGGCTTCAAACAGCGCGGCGACTTGACTCAATTACATCAATGTTATCAATTGGAGAGGGAAATTGCGGAAAATTACGGCGACATGGCACTCCTAGCTCATGCCGAAACAGGTCTTCAAAAATTAGCCAACAGGCTTGAAACTGAACACAAGTACGCATTCGTGTCTGCGCTGTAAATTTGCCAACTTGTGGAACAAGGATTGGGTTCTCAAGTAGAATGCATCCTACGTTGCGTAGCGAGGGAACTATTCGAAATGTTCTCCTTTCCCCGGTGCTACGGAATATACTGTCTAGTGCAATGCATAATGTACAAACGATCTACAGGTCGGCGGCTGCCGGTGAAGGTTTGTTTTTCTCAGCAGCATCAATAGTTGCCAACGACACTGCGGCTGCCTGCAACTGGATCCAATTGGCTACTTGCTTAAACGCCCAAAAAGGTGTCAGCACCACTGCCATACCTGTACCAAAAATGAAAAAGCCAAATGAGTGCAAGTACAATCCAAAGTAGAAGAGTTCATTGAACAAGCAAACAATAAACAACACCTTACGGTTGGTGTAGTACAAATTGAGTAATACCAGTTTCAGTTTATCAACGCTCTTATGGGATTGCAGCCCCAGCAGCAACATCAGATACATGTGCATATAATGCGAAGCCAAGTCAAGCGACACGAGAAGTTGCCACACGATAAAGTAGCTTGGGTACACCACCAGTAAAAACACAATCAACAGCAGGGTGGCACATCGGTCCGTTACCATATCCAAAACAGCACCAAAACGTGTACCTTGGTTGTATTTACGGGCAGCGTAGCCATCAAAAGCATCGAGAATGCCGGACACGCCATATAAGAATGTCGTGTAGATGGGGTGGTTTTTCATCGTGAAGAACGAGATGATGGCAGTAGCGACTCGCACATACCCAATGACATTGGGCACATACATGAAGATGTCGTGAGTAGTAACAGGCCCCATAGTTTCTGAGATTAGGAGGCAAACGAGACTGCCAGTTTCAAAAAAAGCGCTGCTCGAGTGTAGATTGCGCGGAGAAGGAAGTGCACGGTGGCTGGAACGCGGCTGGGGTCACGGTTCCTCGTTGTATGGGTTGGTTGATTTCTATCAATCAAAATTTTATTTTCTTGCCGGCAGTGCGGATCACATGTGGGGAGTGGGAAACTTTGTCACTCGCCTAGTGAAGCTGCCGCTTCATCAAAAGGAAGAATAAACCATTTTCCAGGTGCATTTAAGAAAGGTTGCTTAAGATTTTGCTCGAAATGAAACCAATATCTTTAACCACTGAATCAAAACTACTCAATGCCCCCTATGTTACTCTGTTGCGTAATTCCAAAGTGGTGTACTTGCAACCCAAGTCAATCAACATATAATACGACTGAATTTCGTCTCACTCGTGCGTGGTTCTTTAGTGTGTACGGCGTACGTATGGATTTCCCAAATTGATTTGTGAGCGCAGGTTGAAAGCAACTCCGTGCCATCCGGACTTTTCACTCTGTGAGGGTGTGATTTTGGAGGGCTTCCGTAGTGGTTAATGCGTCGACCAACGCACTTGTTAGTCAACACATCTCTCAAACGTGGGGAATTTCATTTTTGTATCTAGTTTCAAAACTCATCACAATGTTGCATTCAAAGCTCATTCGTCTACATTTGACCTATGTCTAGAGATAGCCAAAACTCAGACATACCATAGATACCTAGCAGTAAACTTCCGTCGCTGCGGGTGGTAAGTAATATCCCGAGAGATTCCGTTAATTTTGGAACTGCGGCAAACGGCTTGGGGGACATGAGTATTCCAAACTTATGGGTTGTGGAGTGTTTGTTGCACACTGTCAGAATTATAGAACACGTCTAATGGAAGTTTCGGCTAGATTCAAATCTTCATAAATATTGCAGAGGGGGCCGCAAAAATGCAAATTTCCGTCTAAAGCATGCCTCAATAGTAACCAGAACATGATGGAATTTCTTGTTACCTTTCCAAACTTTTGTTCTTTGGCAGCACGCTGTGCCCTTGCATGCGCCGCTCGAGATATTTCCCTTTCTGCAATATTCCACTTATCAATTGATGGCGCTTTTTTTCAAGCACTAATTCTACTGCGTGAGACGACGACAGCCATGGACTTCACGAACTACAAGGTCCATGTGATGCTCAAGAATGGGAGCAAGTCTACCGGGTTTATTCAAACGGTGGATTGTTCGCAAATCATATTGGGTGGCGATCGCCTGGGGAACGGAGCCACTCGGGTAGCTAACAGTGACATTGCCGACATCAAAGTGATCCAGTTGCCAAAGAAGAAGGCTCAGGAAGCGCGACAAGATCGAGCGGAGCGCCACGACTCGCGTAACTCAACTCCCCGTCCTCAACCCACTGCAAGCTCTACTCGGGTCGAGCCGGATATGTCACTGGAGTTTGATTTTGCCGCAAATTTAGCGATGTTTGACAAGAAGCTGGTTTTTGCTGATTTTCAAAAAAATGATACCGTTGACCCAAGCCAACGATTGGTTGGTCACAACAAGAAGAAACAGCTGCAAACACAGGGCAAGTATGAGCCCACTGAAATGGTACTTGACACTCTGAAACGTGACAATTGGGACTGCATTGGCACTCCTAATGCGCTGCAGCTGTCCCCTTATCCCCCAGTTGCTAGCCGCCAGCCCCTGATGTCTGCGGATGCTCTCAATTACCGGATGGTACGATCCACTCTGAAGTCTCCTGTCGCGTGTGCTCTGCCGGTCCAGTTGGTTGAGATTGAGAGATTAGCCACGGAAAAGTTTGGTGTAACCCAGGCTTTGATGGCCGAAACTGCAGCTATAAACTTGAGCCAGTTGATTTTGTCTCGCTTCCTTGGGGGCCTGACAAGATTGTCAAATGCTAAAAACCATAACTTGCCTCCACTTGTGTTATTGCTTGTTGGTCTGGCTCGTATTGGTGGGCGTGCTTATGCTACGGGACGTCATTTGGCTAACCATGGTGTACGAGTTCTTGCATTCGTTACTAACCCCGATGACGACGACCCAGACTTGGCTTTGCAAGCCCGCATGTTCGAAAGTTCTGGAGGCAAGGTAGTTCGTAGCGATTGGGAGCAATTGTTGCACATTACTAATACTCAGTTGGACACCCCGGTCGAGCTTATCATTGACGGCTTGCAAGGATACGATTGTCGCCTCGATGATGTCTTTTACGAGCCTAACCAAGCTGCTACGTTGAAGGGAATAATTGCTTGGTGCAATGTGCCAGCCCATGCAGCCCGGGTATTGAGCTTGGACCTTCCCCTGGGCATCGACGGCGGGTCTGGCATTCTTGCGGGGGCTCTGGAGGCTATTCACGCCCGCTGGTGTGTACTGATGGGTGTTCCCATCTCTGGCTTGTTATTGGCATACAAGCTGGGCACCATAGATGAAGAATTGCAACATTTCTTGGTGGATATCGGCGTTCCAAACAGCGTGTACGCCGTCAAGAATAACTTACGCAAATTCGATCGTTTTTGGTATTGTCTGGAGTCGGCGCTCGCCTTAGAAGTAGTTAAAGAGTAGCTTGAACTGTAAATTAGTTAGCATCAGAAAACAAATTCACTTGGACTCGAACTCCGAATTCAATACATTCTGAAGTTCTGTCAAATTCTACAAAAAACGGAACAAAATACCTCAAGCTGACATATTCGATGTGAAATGGTCGTTATAAATCGATCGTAAGGAGGTGAACGGGAAAGTAGCGAAATCCGTTGACCTGACAATGTTGACAGCTTTCAACCCCCAACGTAGGTATGTAGGAAGCAATAGCATTGTTTACTGCGCCCTAAATCACACAGAGGGTCTCCTATAATCAACAGCGCGCGCAAGGTAACTAAGACAAATACAAATACTATGGGGTGCGGGCACTTTTTTGAAGTTTAACTGGTCCTCATCTCGTTACCTTGGAGTGAATCTATGAAGGGTCCGATGATCTCAGCGCCCGCAGGCGCTGACAAATTCGTAAACGTTCCCGGATCTCAAGACATACCCAGAATGGCCACAAAAAAGTAAATGCTATCAGAGGCTCCCATTCTTTTCAGCATCAAAAGCTTTTCATTGCTACTTTGGCAACTTCATCGCATGGCCCTGCGCGCGCGCCTTTGCACATCAATAATTTCAAAGGCAATCTCTCGCGACAACAAAGCGTTACGTTACGAAGCCTCGTCACACACGCTCGAAAAACCATGAACAATTGGGGCCAGTCCACTGGATTTGGGACTGCGAACCATCAGCTGCAATCTAGCGGATTGTCTGACAACAAACTAGCCACCTCAGGTGGACTCTTTGGCGCTTCCAGTACCAATACAAGTGCGACGGCCGGTTTGTTTGGATCTACTGCAAGCAACTCTACTAGTGCGAATACAGGGGGGTTGTTTGGTAATTCTGGCGGGCTGGTAAAGCGCAGTGGCAATGAACTAGGCTCCGTGGGGTCAACATCCGCTGCCAATACAGGCGGTGGCCTCTTTGGCAACCTGCAGTCCCAAAACACTTCTACAGTGGGGTTGTTCGGCAGCAATTCTCTGAAGCGACTGGCTAGCGCAGCCGCTTCTCTGGGAGGTCTTTTTGGCAATATAGCTTCTACTACCACTGGAACCTCTAACGGGCTTTTTGGCGGTTTGGCCACTAAACCGACACCTGGTGGTTTATTCGGGGGTAGCCCGTCGAATCTGACAGCTCCTGCTTCAGGCGGTTTGATGGGGGTTGGATCAAGTTCGACGTCTAGTGCGCCTTCTCAAGGCTTGTTTGGAAATCTGGCGTCGAAGCCCACTTTGGGTGGGTTATTTGGAAACCCGGGCACCACTGCGTCACTGGGTGGTTTATTTGGAACTTTGAACAACTTGTCTTCCAGTGGTGCAGCCCCAAAGATTGACATCTCGTCTAACCCTTACAATAATGCTGTAATGAGCAGCATTGCTCGTGGTGATCAGTTGATGCCCCAATCACTCACACACCACCTCTACCCAGACGCAGGGAAGGAGTTGCCCCGAAGCCGTAAGTTTTCCTATTTGGACAAAACAGGGGCCCGTCAGGTGCTTAGTCTGTTGGGTTCGACCATTCGTGCCGTCAAGGAAAAAGCACTTTCTTCAGTCAACCCGTTTCAAGGGTTGTTTTCTGTACCTGCTCGCCGCGACGCTCATCCTCGGTCGCCAGCGGGACCCGTGTCTGTGCCCGTGTCGCGGCCGTCAACGGCCACCTCAAACACTCCTATTCTGCTGTTACGGCTCCGCATGGCTCTGGGCAATATGGGGCTGCTCAAAAGACTTGTGATCAAGCTGAAACCGGTTAAGTTTCATTTGATTAACGCTGATAAAGTATTAGCGGCGAAAAAACAAAGATTGGTGGCTGTCACTGATATTGAAATTGATAGCGACACCGAAGACGAAGATATCGATGACCGCATTGATGGGACGACCAGAGAACGGGCAAAATCTCGGGTGGTATTTCATGGTAGTCTGGCACCGTCCGAACAAAGTGTACCCCATTCAACCAGTGGAAACGCACTGTCTGTAGTTGCCAATCCTCCAAACCCTCTCGGTTACTTTAGCCACCCGCCCCTTGCTCAGATTTTAGCGCACCCGGATGCAGTTGAAAATCTTGTCATCGGGCGGGATGGCCACGGACAAATTGCGTGGCTGGTACCTGTTAACATGCGCGAGCTTGCAGAGCGGTATCCTACTCCTGCCGCACTTGGGGAAGCGCTTTTTGATGGCATTGTTAAATGCGCCGGCAAGGTTGTGATGGTCTACGTTACAGAGCCCTCAGAGAAGCCTCTACCCGGCTGTGGCCTCAATGTTCCAGCCGTTTTGACTGTCCCGGCACCATTGCAACCCGGGTGTCTGGTTACCGAGTTTATCGACCGACTTAAACGCCTGCCTGGCCAGGAATTTGTCACCTACGATCCTCGGCTGTCAATGTACACATTCAAGGTGAAGCATTTCTCCGTATGGGGTGTTGTTGATGAGGATACACCTGTGGAGATTGCCGAGGCTAAGCGTGTTCAAGACGAAGCTGAGCTCGGCCATGGCAGTGACGTACATGTCTCTCGCACTACCCTGGCTGCAGCAGCAGCTGCCTCAGACTATGATACTCTGACAAAATATCATGACATTTATTCGCAGCCTCAATATTTCCACGATGGCCAACATCATCGCTTGGGGCTTGCGACTCGTGGAGTTCCCGGTGGATGGGTGCGAGAAGAGGAGCTTGCTCCCCTCACCGCAAAACGAAGCTTGGTTGCCCAGCAGGTGGCTCAGCGAATCAACGACTATCTGCCTGATGTTGACATGGAGGATGAATCTGTTGACGATGACGAAGGTGGCCAAGACCTCCGAGACATGTTGACGTCCATCCCGCGTTCGGCTATTAATGATGTCATAATGGAGAAGGCATATGAACCTGAGCTTGCTGCCCCAGAAGTTCAATTTCGCCTGTTGGAGGCCGTAGCCGACATTCCTACGTCTCTGACTTGGTTGGTACAGTTGGAATTAGCTAACGACTTTAACTCAGCCCTAGTCCCCACTTACAATGTTTCATCAATCGATGATGTTGACAAAGGTTTGTTTGGCGGCATGCCTCCGCGCCAGGCCAATGAACCCAACCCTAACTTTGTTAGCACAAAAGACCCTAACATGCTGGTTGCTCACTCCGGTGAGCCTGATGTAATCCTGATCGTGGCGCGGTTGTCCCCTCACCTGCGTACATTTTCTCGGGAGAACAAATACCCCAAAACAGAGGTCAACGTGCACTTCTCTCAACTAGCGGTTACCCCAGGCCTCAAAGCTTCATGCAAAGTTCATTTACAGCTTGCTGCAGCACTCTTTGATGAGGTGACCCATGAGACGGAGGGGTTGTCAGCTGAAGTGCGTCACCACGTCGCGAATGAAACTCGCCGACTGCGGTTACATCTGTGGTTGATTTCGTACAATCGAAGATGGGTCAAAGAAGCGCAAGCTTCCAAGAGAAATGACCACCCTGAGCATGATGACCTTCATGTTGCGTATATTACCATGTGTTCGGGTAATCTTTTGGGAGCAATCAAAACTGTTCCTGAAGGTTTTCCCCACCTTAAGGTGGCGATGACAATGGCAGATGCCAATGATGAAGCAGCTCGCGATTTGGCAGGAGCTCAACTTGACCAATGGGCTGAAAGTGGAGCACTCGCGCACGTTCCGGATCTGGTTGTTGCTATCTATCGTCTAATTGCAAATGATTGGCTGGAGATTGGCTCCTTACCATGGAGTATGCAATTGGCGACAAAATTCGTGTATGGGTCCCAACTGGTGCCGCTCGCTGATCTCTTGGACGAGATAGATCTTCTGCAAAATCAAGTAGCAGCTCTCATGCAGGCGTATGCCGCAACCACCACCGATAAGCCTGTGGATACACTGAGCCTTGAACCACTGCTTGCCTGGCTTGTTGGCTTGTTAGTGGGCTCGAAGGGCGCTGCTGATGACGCGGCCAAACTAGTAGGTGACTCTTTGGTCGATGCGCATCCATGGGAAGCCGTGCTCGTTTACCTGACCATAAGCGATGACATTGATGCCCGCGATGCTATCCGCCGTGCTGTTATTGGGGCGACTGGCTCTGGTATATCTTGGGACACTCTCATGGTCCCTCAAGAGCTTATATTTGAAGCGCATGCTGCCGATGCAGCGGCCAATGACGATCACTGGAGCCAATGCCACTATCTTGTGAAAGCGCGATTATATGGACCTGCCCATGAGGTCATCAAAAATTTTTTGGGACCCGAGTTTGTGACAAGTGGGACCCGTGGAAGCGATTTGGCAGCACTAATTGGCCAGTTTCCGCGAAATGGCCAAATCCTTTTAGATTGGAATATTGGTGGTGGAATTTACGCCCACTACATTGATCTTCTGTCTGGTCAAGCTGATGCTATAACGCCTTTGCTCGAAAACTTACCTTTCATGACACCTCCTGACAGCTTTGATGGTAAAGTTGCCGTACACATCATGGCGCGCAGGTTAGGAGATGCCGCTACTACCCGTGGTGAAAAGCCCGCCGCCATTTTTAAGTTGCCTTTGAGTGATGTGGACCGGAACTACTTTCGTTTGAGAATCCAGAAGTGAACTACACTAAGGCTTCGACTCAAAATCATCTAGTTGAGTTTAGCCCCAACAGTAGAATAGATGCAGTTGGGTGGCGAAAATTTGCCCAACAATAAGTATATACACTGCTCTGGTTGTGAATAGGGGTGTCGACTTGACTTCAAGTCCAAGTAGACTTATTGCAAAGTTGAGGAATAATTTTATTAATTAATTTCATGTGTCAAGGTATAACATCTTTCTATGTATATTTTGAGGCCTAACCCGAGGCTAGTACTCTACTTCATTCGTTCTTTAGTGTCCATCTTGACTAAACCACATACATATCAAGATTGCCAAGGTGATCTCGCCTACGCAACCTTGGGTACTAGTATTTCTGATAATTTCTGACGTGGTGAGCGTGCCAAAGGTGAAAGATGTTGAAGAGTAAGCTGACGTTTTAAAGGAAACGGACAGAGGTAGGAGCCCACCGTGTATTTAATGTTTCAACAACGTATAAGGAAAGCTTTCAGTACCAATTATCTTCCATGCACTTCAAGCTACTCTCGCCTAGTATCCCATCTTGGGGTGTAATAAGACGCGGATGGTGATTTTTACTTCAAAGCACACACAGTATGTTGAAGGATATTTTGGCTGAAGAAGGCGACGTATGGCTAGTAAATGGCCGAGTGGGGGAAGATTTCATGGCAGCTACACTTCACCACTAATTTACACTGGAAGACCGCCAATGAGGGTATTGAAAACAGGACTGGTCTTGACAGCAATGTTTGAACACACAATCAATGATGGGGTTGGTGGTCGCATCTTTCATTAGGTGTTTGCTCTGCACTAAAAGGAGGAGTTTGAGGAGTCAGTGACGATGGAATCGATTGTGTTTGATCTGAATGTGCCCATGGTAAGATACCCCTGCCAACTGATGACTTTTTGACCCTCACGATGCCGGGAAATAACGTGACGATTGAGCGTACTTGCCCACCAGATGCGCCGTTATGGGCTGTTCGATTTCCTTCCTCAATAAATTTCACCTACGCTTTCAAGCTATTTAGCGACAGGGGGGGTTTTCAACGATATCGAGAGATGAAGGTGCTGTTGACGGTTACATTGAATGTGTTGTACTTCAGACGATCGCACCAATCGTTGGTGATAACTACACTAGTTTTTACACCGTTGCGGCCGTTCTTACCGTCGAAAGACGCCATACAAATTGCCGCTAGTTTGGGTATACCAAAATTCCATCGAGGAGGTGAATTCAGTTGGGAGAGAGTGAAAGAGACTAACAATTTAATCAAAGTGGACGCTCTTAACCCCAATTATGCAATTCATGCCAGGTTGGGTTGATTACTATTCGCATGATGACGCGGATCCATCATTGTATTTCCATCGTGGCCTAGGCGGACCCAAGTTAGATATCGCGAAGATTTTTTACCTTGGTGTTTGTAAACTGGAAGAAATTACTGACATGGTTTTTCACCAGGATTTGGTGCCCGCCGTTGCTGCGTTTATGATTAATGTTGTCCTGAGTCCAGCAGGAGGTCTCAACTTTGTTTGGACTTACGCCAGCTTGATAGACTTTTGCTGGAAGAAGTATTGGCCGATTTTCGTAACAACTTCATTACTTGTGCGAATCTGCTTGGATGATTACTACTTTAATACATTATCTTGAGTCCGAACACGAAGCGCATTAAAAACACGGGCCCGTGATAACGTAATCGCTTACGCAATAAAATTTCACACGACGAATTTCGAGCGGAGCGCCGTCAAGGGGTGCCAGGCCCTAGACAACCTGTTCCTCTTGCGGTTAGCCGAGTGCCAGTTGGTGCAGCAGATGGTGGCTGTTTATTTGCCACATGTTGGACCGGGAAAGGCCTGGGCTCGTAACGTTTATAAGCGATTACGTTATCACGGGCCCGTGTTTTTAAAGCGCTTCTCCGAACACCTTCGAAGCCGCACGGAGTGCACACACTCCTCTCATAAATTTTCATTGATAGGCAGCAGTCAACTAGCGAACTAGCAAGGTATGGCACGACTCTCAGGTCTACAAAGAGAGGTGACAAAGCTTTACCGTACATGTATTCGGAACGTCAAAACGAAACCAGCACACACTCGTGCGCACTGGCGCAACTTTATTCGCGGAGAGTTTGCGAAACACCGCGATCTTTCAAAGAAACAATTTTCCGTGATCGAACACTTGATCCGAACAGGCCAACGGCGTTGTGACATGTACCTGAATCCTCAAATAAAGGATATCCACACTTAACACTTGTACATATTTGCATACCATATATTGGGCCACTGCCAGCGGCAGCCCTATGAATACTAATAACACAATGTAACGAATTTCAGCAGTCGCGTTTGGCACCCTACTAGCACCTAAATCAATCAATAGCTCGTGCAGTTGGAGTCTTAAACTTCAATGAAACATACCAAGCGTCAAAAACTTAGCCGGTAGAGTCACGCGGGAGCTTCATCTTGTGCCACAAACACAAATCTAGCCGCAATAATAATTTTCACCAACACGGCCACGACGAAACCTCTCACGACGCATTAACTCTTGGAAAGGATCAGGGATAGTATCATCCATGATTTGGCGTGCCAACTGACACAGTTCGAAAGTGGCGAAATCAAGGCGCTTAGCCCAAGGCAATTGCATGTACATCCCCGAATTTGTAAAGTCGATGACGGCGGCATGGCTCAAGGCACGAATAGCTCTGCGTCGATCGAGGGTGTCCTCTTCGTCATCCTCATCGATGGGAGGCTCCTTCCACTCGCAATCCACGGAGGTTGGCCGCACGTACGTTTCGAGAAAGCGCCCGGCTGCTTGTTTATTGAGCCAAATCAATCCCAGGAGATTAAGATCCACGATTTGGTGATGGCGGCGTTGTCTCATTAAGACTTCAAGTATCTCCATCTCGTTATGAGAAATCAAACACTCTCCACCCAAAGCTTTGACGTTGAGATCACTCAAAAAAACTCGTCCATCGCCTTTACGCATGTACAGAACATCACGCACTTGTTGAGGAAGTGGAGGCAATAACAGTGCGTACTTTGGTTTGAAAGTCGAAATAATCGACAGAGCCGATGAGAAGCGATCTTCAAGAAGTAAGGGTGCAGGACCATTCTCCGTGAGAAGATCGACTCGTGCAAGATCTTTGTAGCCTTGCATAGTGTCAAATCCTTGATATTTCACCGCCACAGGGGCAAGCACCTCATAATCTGCAGAGATCAGTGCACCTGCAAGATCAAGCTTCTGCAAGTTGGGACACAAATTGATAATGTGGACAATGTAACCGACAGGAACGTCACGCAGAGTGGCGTAGTCGATGAGAAATTTATTGATAGAAGGGTGCTGCCGGTCGTGGAAGCTAACATGAGGTTCTTGATTACCACGGGGACCGTGTAGACCAACCGGCCCATTGTGGTGATGCTCTGGTCCAGAGTGCGTGGCAATCACCACTTGAGTATTCGCTGGCGCAGCCAGGGCAGCTTGAGCGAGCGCACGAGCCCCACGTGTAACGCGGGAAACTGCTGGGGGGCGCAGCTGAGACAGAACCAGTCGACTGCGCTTGCGTCGTTTGAAGAAGCGTAGCTTCAGAGGAGGCCCAGCCTCCAGAACAGGTTTTTTGAGATGCATAACACTGGGGGAGTGGGGCGTAACTTGGCGATTGTATAAGGGGTTATTAACATACTTCCAATCCCGCCAGCCAGCACGAGCAGTAGCCAGAGCCTCGCTGAATGATTTACCCTCTGCGAGAATATCGTCTAAGCGTTCAGGATCGATACCTGGCTTTATGGCAAGAGTCAATGACTCTACGTAGGCACCCACACGCGGATTTACTCGTAAGTAGGACACGAATTGACCCAAACGGTACGCCAGATCAAATACAAGAGTTTGGTAATAATGAGGTTTCGAAAGGTGGTACAAGCGCTTGCAAGTACTCATACACAGACGGTACAGGGGATCATCATCCACTAGCTCTAGCACATAATCAAGGAGTTCAACAGGTAGTTTCAAAAAACCCAGCGTAGGGGTTCTGGTTGGAGGAGAATTTGCTAACATTGACGCGCTCGAACGCTTGTTGAGACGGGAAAAGGATCGGCTAACGTCATTGA
Source organism: Diutina catenulata (assembly GCA_030560525.1). Classification (NCBI taxonomy): domain Eukaryota; kingdom Fungi; phylum Ascomycota; class Pichiomycetes; order Serinales; family Debaryomycetaceae; genus Diutina; species Diutina catenulata. Next base: position 42,122 of record JAKTTW010000011.1, read on the forward strand.
GCAACAGCTTGTACTTCATCAAACCCAGAGAGGGCTTTTTTTTGATGTTACTGAAGGTAAGAGTGGCATTCCCCAGTTTTTGAAGTAGTTGCGACAATGAGTTGATATCGGTGGGGGTGAGCTGAACGAATTTATGGGTGCGGTAGTCGTATTGGAGATCGGGGTTAAGCAACAGTCGGTAGGGGGGAAGGTGGCGCTGGTAAACTTCGACGTCGCGAGTACCAGAGGCTACCGCAGCCATGGTTAAAGTCGTGTGGGTTGAATTGTTTAGCTCCACGCTACCTATATGTACGGCTTATCAGTCCTGTATATACGCGTACAGGAATAGGGGGGACCACCCGATTTGGACACAAGGCGGGGCAATTGTGGGGATCGTGGCCCGTGGCCGGGAAAGCACAGACACAGGAAGGGGGTGTCGATAGTTAACTTGTGATACAATAAAGAAAGTTCAAGTAGTTGGTCATCATCCAATTTTGTTGCGACGCTGATCAATTAATTGAGCTCCGCCTTTATTTCACTATATATAGAGTTGCAGGAAGCATCAAAAAAATTGTAATTGGTGGGTTGGCTGCCACGAAATAGGGCCAATGCTTGAGCACACACCAGAAGTGTAAAGAATATGCGAGGAAGCCGATTGTACCGGGTTTGTGAAGGCCAACAATGCCTAGTTAGGTTGCAATTGTCAGATGTTTTCCTGGAGCATGCATGGAGGCTGGCCAAAATAGTATGCACCTTTGCATGCCTCCGCTTGGCCTTTCGAACTACAGGCCAGCTGAAGGCGATTGCTCCATAGTTCGAGGCTGTGGCGTAAATTGCTGTTTCGAGCTTGCATACCCCGACAATTGACTGATCGGTTGCAACGATGCCCTCGAAAAATATTGTTCGAGATAGTTCCCGACTAATTGCAAAGAGTGATCACCGTTTCATCTCCAGTCAATCTATGTTGGACTATACCCTACTGATTCTATCCAAATAGACACCTATAACGCACTCTGAATTAGCTCAAGTATTAGTCGAGATGCAGCATACGCACCTTGTGATGTCGTATTGCAGCGCACTCAATTGACCAAAAGAATCCATGCCCATATTTGGTTTGTATAAATGACCCGTAATCTTGGCAACCGCTATTACCGAACCGAGGTCGTAGCCGAGGACCAATAATGAATTTGAACTCAGTCCTCACAGACTCCGACGATCGACTAGAAGATACACGCAGGATGAAACTGGAATGTGCGGCTGAGGTATAGTGACGTCGACTGCGACTCGTAGACCCATGGGAGCTCTTCGTAAGACAGACATCCTCAATCTTATTTTCAATCTCCAAAATGTGGATTTGTGAACAACCTATCTGTTTTCACGCCAACTCTGTACGTGCGTGGTTGGTTATGATGGAATAATTGACCATATGTGACGTCCTTAACACGCAATATAAACGGTTTAGCGATACTTCTTTAGAAGTTCCTAATGCTGCTTCATACATAAAGCTAGAATCGACAACAGTTACTTGTTTATTACTCAAACGCCAATCTGAATATCGCCATCATGGACTTTCTCTTGATCGTCCGACGTTATCGTGTCCTCCGGATGCGTTTGCAATGTCAGTACACTTTTGCGGCTCTCAAGGACGGGTTGTTGTGCGGGAATGTAAGTGGGAAAAATGTACAGAGGCAGCCCAGGACGTCCCACAGGCACCAACTGGGGCGAAACCGCACCCAGAGGCACGCCAGTAAAATATTGCGGCTGCACCGGGACTGGGGCCACCGGTGCCCCTTTTGGCGGAGCCACAGGAGTTATAGTGTAATACTGCTGCTGAACAGGATCGTAAAACTGCTGAGTCGGCACGGAGGATTCCGGTGTAGGCGTGTCAACTGGAGTGATTGCTGTACCATCCAGATTGATCATATTCAGCAATCTAGGTGAGTTTTTGTGACTGAAGGTCAGCAGTAAGCGGCGAGGAGCTGCCAGCGTCGCTTGTGACAACGGTCGCGGGGGAGGCAGCTGTACCAGCGAAGCTCCCAGCAAAATCAGCAGCAGGCGGGCAGCAGGTCGCTGGTTCTTCTCCAAATATCTGGCACGTGCAGATGGATTCGGGAGCTTAGTGAGGGTAGCAATGTCTTTGTACCAGTCGATCATTTCCTGGTAGGTCAGGGTGCGAAAAACAAAATTGGTAGTCTTGTGATGAATAATTCCCAGCAGTGCTTTATGAACAAGAATGAATTTGAAGGGGCCAGTTGTACCTTCCTTCAGGTGCTCAGTAACCAGACACAGGTCTAACAGTAATGAATTAACGGGGTTGGGATCCTTTTTACGGTCCTTGGTTTTGAATTCGTGAATGAAGTTGCAGGTCAAAACAAACCATGCCAGCAGATACAGCTTCAAATATTTCGAACGCCGCTCCAACCATCCTTCGCGTATCGCCAGGGCCACAGCGTCATCGTGGTGGGGTACTTGTAATTCCAGCAATTTGCGTTGCGGAAACGCCAAGTCAATGAATTTGCCCAGCACAGCATGAGAGATTGTCAGCTGATGCGGCAAATTGCGCAGAATGAACGAATCCCATTCAAAAGTAGGTTCTTTGGCAAGAAATCCGTGGATGAGATTTGGAGCTAAGTATTCGGTGACCCCTTGGGCTTCCGCAGTGAGCAACTGTACAAACATCTGTAAATAATGTTGTACTTCACGAACAATGATCTCCTCCAACTTGCCCCCCAGTGTTTGCAAATTGGCGTAAGCTTGGTATAAATAATTCTCTTCATGGATTTGCTTCTTGAGCTGGCGGTTAAGACGATTACGCACCAAGTAAGGATCGGAGGTAGCATGTTCGGGTGCTGAAGATGACACAGCATGATTGAATTGTTGCAAACAAGTCTTTGTCTCTGACAATTCTCGAGCCAAATTGGTTCGAAAATCATTTTGTAAACCCTTGATTTCCTTGATCTTCATCAAGAGGTCATGCCGCAACTCCTCCAACTTAGGAATTATAACGTTTTGCAACTCTTTATAAGTTTTTTGACCGTTCGTAATGTTTTGCTCGTGAAACCGGGAAAACAACAAAGGCAAAGCGATAATGGAGCCATTCAGTGCGGGCAAAAAGAAACCACGAGGATCTTCGCCGTCGGTAGGTGGCTGGCCAACCACTTGCTGCAACCGCTTTTGTTGTCTGATGATTTCGTCTTGTACCAGCACAAACTCTTTGAGGTAAGCCACAAGGTCTTTAATAATTTGGCGCCATCCCTGGAACCGCTCAGCAAGCACCTCCGTAGGGTAATCCTCGGGGTGTGCAAATGTATAAGGGATCAGCACCACTAACGGGTTCGACGACATGGCGCTGACGGGGCTGGGGAACACAGTATTGCACGAAAAAATGAAATGCATGATTATTATCGCGGCCAGTGCCAACAGGGGGGCCCACGCGGCGGTGCAGGTTACTTTGACTGTGTAGGCGCAGAAGATGGTAATAGGCAATCACTCTGGCCACTGCGTCCTGACAATGCCATTGCTAGTATGAGCCTTTGTCAATGTAATCTAAACTGGCACTTCTCTGAGTATTTTGAGTACACGCGTGTAATGAAACTACAAAAGTGTGATGGCTTGGCATAATCGTACGCCACCACAGCGTAGCGACGACAACTACCATTTTCTTTTGTGGCATACTGGTGGGGTGGCGAGTAGCGCATTGACGAGATGATCCATATTGCGTGGTTTCCACGTCACGGTAGGAATGACGGTTTTGTGCAATTTTCGTAACTGGAAGCGGCAAAAAGAACCTCTGTCGTCTCTACTTAGTATTGCAAGGAAGGTGGATCCGCTGTTATGAGTGTATTCTGATCCTTGAGGGTTAAATACTACCCTTAGCCTTTATGTGCTCTTCTCCTTACCGCACCACGTCATTTTGCATTCAATGCTTCATCATCGCCAAGAGGCTTGCCATTCATATTTATCATCAAGAGCCCGTGATCCGTCAACAACTCACGCTTAGTGGGACGAGTAAAACACAACCGCTGAAGAATCAACAGTAATACATCACTCAGGTTCAAAGGCTGACTCTTGTCGGAAGTTTGATCTCCAGTTTGGGGCGAAGTGTAAGCCAACCCTTCCCAAATATGGGATTCTTAAAGCGCTTGGGTGAACCACTATGGAAACTGATTCGGTTTATTAGATGGCTACTTTACGCGCTACAGCTGTGCATTCTGCTTGGGCCAGTTGCTCTCATACTACATTTGCAGTTGCGCGCGTTTCGATGCATAGCACACCATGGATACAGTGAGTGCTAGCGTGGCTCGCCACGAGGCTGTGCTCAAGGAGATGGGTCTTCCGTCTCTTCTTGAGTATGAACCAAATTCTTACACACATGGAAACCCTCGAGTACAGCGTCTTGAACTCCAAGCGATCCGTCGTGACCTCCAAGCTCTACTTGCTTCAACCCCCACCGCGACAATGGCTGCCAGGATTACGCGATTGTTGGCGACTGAGGTGGGCGAGAAGCTATTTATAACGAGTCAAATGATTGACAATCAGACTAGGGCCTTGGAAACTCTCAGTGCGAACTCGGTGTCAGAGGAAACAGCACCGGACCGCGTTGCTGCGCCAGCAGCGTCGGAAGACCTTCAACTGCTTCGCAGAAGGCTCCTTTCCGGTGGAAAATCACAGCTTGATGAGGCACAAGTCTCCCAATATCACGAGCTGGTTCAGCTGGAGCTCATCACCGAGTTAGCAGACCTAACCTCATCGCTTAAACTGGGAGCGGTCTCTCTCAGCCAAAAGATATTGGGTGACGAGGCCCTCTTGCTGGAAACAAGTGATAACTTGGCCAAAAATTCGACATTGCTTCGACAAGTCGACCGTTCGCTTAACCTGTATTTGGAACGGAAAACCGGAGGGAAGGTGGGTTACATTTATATGGTCAAAACTGCTATCGCTGTCCTATTTGTGGTTATTGCAGCGTTGATTATGGTAGCCATCGTTCCCAAATTTTGATTCCGTTCTATAAATGCCAGCAAGAATTCGCAATTGTGGAAGTTGTGCTACATGGCTACGTTACTCAAATAACGCCAAACCACAATGAATACCTTAGAAACTGCGTACTATGAACTACACAAATTTTGTCAGACAATTTTAGACGAAGCGGTAGCCGTCAAAAACGTCGTTACGGCCTCACCCCGCAAGACACTCCTTGCCCCTGCACACATGGTCCCACTATGTGACCGTTCACTATCATACCATATTCATTATCGCTAAAATTGCAAAAGTATATAAGAAGCTTAAGCCTGGACAATTCTGACTGTGTTGGAGTGGCCCGAACCACGAGTCCAGCCCTGGACGGTGACAATGGAGTCCCCCTTGTGGATCAAACCCAATTCGATGGCCTCAGACACAGCCCAACGCAACCGGTTTTCGACATCCTCCTGCCAGTTCTCAGCCTTCTGTTGCTGGTATACGAAAGGGTAAACACCACGGTACAAGTGACAGTAACGAGCAGAGTTCAGGTTACGAGTGACCATCAAAATCGGCACATTGGGCTTGTACTTAGAAACAAGACGAGCCAGCAAACCCAGAGTCGACAACACAACGATGGCCTTGGCATCCTGTTCGTAGGAAGCAGATACGGCAGCGACAGCACAAGTCTCAGAGGTGGGAGTGGGCTTGACAGCCAACGCCCGGATATTGTTGTGAAGAGGCAAGTAAGCAATGGCCTTCTCAGCGGTAATTGCAATTTGATGCATGATCTGAACAGCTTGAAGAGGGTAATCACCCTTCGCGGTTTCACCCAGCAACATCACACAATCGGCACCATCTAAGATAGCGTTGCCAACATCAGAAACCTCGGCACGGGTGGGACGAGGGTTGTAAGTCATCGATTCAAGCATTTGCGTGGCGCAAATGACAGGCTTGGCGGCCAAGTTGCACTTCGCCATGAGCTTCTTTTGCACAACAAACACCTGAGGAGCAGGAATTTCAATACCAAGGTCGCCACGGGCAACCATGACACCGTCAGTCTCTTGCAAAATCTCATCAAAGTTAGCAACACCCTGGTGGTTTTCGATTTTGGCAATGATCTGGATCTCTTTACCGGCCTCGCCCAAAACCTCACGAATCTGGCGAATATCCTCACCGGTACGGATAAAGGAGGCAAAAATCATGTGGACACCGTTCTTGACACCAAACTCGAGATCTTTCTTGTCCTTCTCTGAGAGAGCAGGCAAATCGACATTAGTACCAGGCAAGTTGACACCCTTGTGGGATGAGATCTTACCAGCATTCACTGAACGCACGTGAAGATTTTGGCCATCCACCTTAAGGACTTCGAACGAAAGCACACCATCGTCAACGTAGATGAACTTGCCAGGCTGAATCACCTGGGTAATGTTTTTGTAGTCAATGAACATGACCTTGTCATCACACTTGTCAAAGTAAGCATCGTCAGTGGTGAACATCATCTCGTGTTTAGCCGGAATAGGCCAATCCTTATTCTCCACAGTGGTACCGGTCCGAATTTCGGGGCCCTTGGTGTCAAGGGCGATGCCCAATGGACGACCGGGATAAAGCTCCTCAGACTTCCGGCAATTGTCAATAACCGACTGGTGGTACTCATACAGACCATGGCTAAAATTCATCCGAGCAATGTTGAGACCGGACTTGCGCAACTTGACCAACATCTCGGCCGAGTTGGTCTTAGGACCAATTGTGCCAATGATTGAGGTTCTCCGAAGAACCTTATCGGGAATCTCGGTGGTGTTCAAATTCAGCAACCAGGAAAGAGCAGTAAACGACATGGTAGTTGGTAGTTAACTGGTTTGCTGCGAAGGCTTATTTATACCGGCACAGCGGGAGCGAGTGTACCGAAAAAAGAGGGGGACGGCGGCCCGAAATGCATTATATGCCATCGCGGTGGGGTTCTGCACGACAGCAGTCCATGAGAAAAGAGTTCAGTTAGCATTGCGGCTACTAAGTTCATTCGAGTAGCTGTATAGTGAACTGGTGTCGTATCGGGCTTTGTTTTGGCTAGCTGCGCGACCCACGGGGCGCGGCCTCATCGGTCGCTAACATAACTAGATCAAGATCGCGGTCATCGGAGCGAGCCGCGCAAATCCAAGGCATCCGGACCATTGCTGTATCCGCGGGTCAATTAATAAAGAAGATGTGGAAGTTAGTAAACGCTATGTAACATGGTGGCCGCATCCTATCTTTGGCTCCAAACAACATGCTCGGCTCGGTGCGATGTCAAATGAAACGGGCAACTGCCCCGAATAGAAACCTTGAAGGCAACTATTTTATGGTCTAGTGGAGACTTGACTCGAGTACATATAAGACTGTGCATAGGTCCAAGAATCAGTTGAAACAAGGGTTCTAAGTATTCTTCACTCCATCGATATGCGCTTATTGTCTAAATGTATTACCGTGTCCACATGCAACTCGGTACGACATCGGAGGCAAACCCTATCACCTGTCGTAGGATTTTTTGATGGACGCGGGTTGAAAGCAGAATGACAGCCCGATGCCAATGACACGAGGCGCCGGATCTGTAATGTGTAGCATTTCCGCTGTTATCCATGACGTATAGGCTCTACTGGCAATCGACCGAATTCCTGGCGCGACAGCCTGGAACGACACAAAATTAGGGGTGTAAGTTACCCATAACGACACTAAGCACAATACCTCAACACAATCACATCTCTGCTAAAAGATGGAATGAATCGAGGTAAGCCCCACACTTTCTCTAACGCCGGAATCCTTCCTTGAAAACCCCGCCTCGTGGCGTTACGAGCGTCGGCCACATGCGCCTGGTTGCTTTTCCTGCACGGCCATTGCAGTGTGTGTACCTCGAAACAACCGCCTCAAAAACATTGATCGTGATTCAGCAATAACCAGCGGTATGAAGCAGTGGGCGGTTATATTAGCAGCCTCCGCGGTTCACGCCGCGTTTTCCCAGCTTGGGTGTTTTCCTAAACAGCTGGTCCAAGGCCTGGATCAAGGTTCTTACATGTACCAGCTGAAAGGTTGGTGCACCGACCAATGCAAAGGTCTGGCCATGGCAGCGTTGATCGATGGAGACACATGCTGGTGCGGCGACAATTTGCCCGACTCACTGAGCAAAGTGAGCTCACTGAATTGTGACATCAAGTGTCAAGGCTTCCCAAGCGATAACTGTGGTGGTCAAGAATACTTCATGGTCTTCGTCGATTCCCTGGTGGAGACGCTGGCGCAACAGAAGGAAACATCCACGGAGGTTAGCACGCGTGCTAGCACCACCACAGCCCTACCCACAACATCGTCAACTAATTCCGATGGTAACGAATCTAAAGAAACAAGCCACACCGAAAAAGAAACCCTGAACACTGACGAGAAAACCACATCCGACGACAAGACGACATCGCTGACGCTGTCACTGCTGACCCTGTCCCCGGTTACCACAGTTGTATCAACCATCACTGCTGACGGCACTAAAAGCGCCACCGTTATTTTCAAAACGATATTTAATCTGGCAACTCCCACGGCTGATTCAACAGCAGCATCAAGTCTGGACATCCCGACGGGCGAACATAAAAACAAGGGGATCAGTGGAGGCGCCATTGCAGGTGCTGTTGTCGGCCTGGTGCTAGGTGCAGCTGCGCTCGCCGGCCTTGTCTTTTTTGGTTTATGGTACAAGCGTCGCCGTGATGACGATGATCTGGACTTTGAAGACCAGTTCACTCTACTGGGGCCCGAAAAAGTACCTCCTCCTGCTCCTAGCGCGCCTAACCCTTTCCTCTTGGCTGGAGGTTACAACTTCGCTCAAAACGCCGACGGTGCAGCCACTACAAACTCTCTGGACAGCTCCAACAACCATCTGCGTGCAACGCTGCATGGATTCGTGCTGGTGGGCGACCATCTGATGACACTGGACCCCGAATACCATGCTTACGACGATCGGGCGTTTCGACCACAAGCTCCTGAACCTGTGCTAACGCGCAAGCTCCTGAATGGCTCATTACCGGAAATGGTGGCACGACAACCTGGCAGCTTGAAGGTGGTTAATAATTAGCATAATATATAGTTAGAAATGGGCTTTTGAATGGATAATCGGATTTAATTAGTGTTTGTTAATGTTCCCAAATTCTTTGGCTTCACGCCGTGTTTACAATTACCCCGAATGACCTCAATACCCGCTAGTTCCGCGCATGCAATCCCCCGCTAAAGTGCACAGTCGACACGGAATCCGGTCATTGCGCCGTGTTATTGAATAAACTTTTTACCATCAAAAACACAGATTCAAACGTTTAATTGTCTCAGAGACTGCTCTTGGAACTGAAAATGCCATGGCCTCCCGGTTCCGATGTAGGGGAGTAATTACCTCAAATGCTGATCGTCTGGGACAACCGCGTAGCGATATTTCTATTTGTTGACATTTTCTATAGCGCGTTTGTGGCGCGTTTCTCCTTATGAAGATTTCTTAAATGAAAAACATACGACCAAGTAGACTGAGGAAAGTGCAGTTGGCGTTGAAATTGTAGGAAAGCAACAGCGTAACAAGGACCGCCAGGGTACTCTCATCTGATATGACCTAAATCAGCGCGGAGATGGTGTTTCCTCATATTATGCACCATGCATTTACTAACATTTCGCATAAAGCATTATGCAAGGAGTGACACTTCCTCTTAGTTTCCAAATCATAAGCGACCTCACATTACCTCCACCTCGCAGAACCTAGGTTATGAAGACATTTTATGAAAGTTGAACCAACGGGCTAGTGGCAAGTTGAGTTTGAGCCTCATTTGAAGCCGTTGTCGCTATATCGTTTCAAATTATCCTTACTGGTTACTAAATGACGGAGAGAACCATGTCGAGTTCTTTCACAACCTTCTAATCGGACTACTCCTCCTCACTAGACCTGAATATGTCCTGCGTATGGCAAACAAAAATAGAGAATACAGGGTTTAGCCCTATTCCACGTGACATAATATTGTTCGGGGCTCGCAACGATTAGGCAATGCGCACCGCCGCAGTGCGAACAAACCCATCAAACAAAATCAAAAATTTTTCAGGCCCTAGCATATTCCATAGATTAAGATGTCTTCCGGTAACAAATACAGAATGTCTTTGGCGCTCCCCGTCGGGGCTGTCATGAACTGTGCCGACAACTCTGGTGCCAAGAACTTGTACATCATTGCCGTCAAGGGTACTGGTGCCAGATTGAACAGATTGCCCGCCGCTTCCGCTGGTGACATGGTTATGGCCACTGTCAAGAAGGGTAAGCCTGAGTTGAGAAAGAAGGTTATGCCTGCTATCGTTGTTAGACAGTCCAAGCCTTGGAGAAGACTCGACGGTGTTTTCTTGTACTTCGAGGACAACGCTGGTGTTATCGCCAACCCCAAGGGTGAGTTGAAGGGTTCTTCGTGCTCGGGTGCTGTTGCCAAGGAGTGCGCCGACCTTTGGCCCCGTGTCGCCGCTGCCTGTGGTGTTGTTGCTTAAGTTACTTTAATAATATATTAGTTGATTGGGAGAGGCCATTTGTAGTGAATGCAATCAAGGTTTTATCCGAGAACCCCATCTAGTCATGGATTATATGACTTTTGCGCCATTTTAACTAATAATTCAAACCTTGACTAAATCACTCGAACAATTGATTCTGGTTTTTTTTGCGAAGTTAATATTTTACGGTTTATGATTACAACACGTTGGTATGAAAAGAGCGGCTAGTTGCCGAAAGAGTTTCCAAGGAGTTAATAAACTTGATAGTGTTCCCGCCAGTCTGATTTCATCAAACCCCACACTATTTAGATCGTAAATGTCGTCCATTTTGCGTGAAGGAGTTCGCGTTCCGTCTCGTTACCCCTCCTCCTCCGCTTCCCCGGCGTTAAACGGCAAGAAGTGCGCATTTACAGGCAATACGGAGAGAAACTTACACGCGAACGGCGGGGCACTATGTAATCATGATTAACTGTTGGGAATTCACCGTTAGGGGCACCGAAGGACCGCCAATCACTAAAGGCATGGAGTGTTTGATTCCTCGAAGCTCACAGACACCAGACGAGTCGTTTTGACGTTGAATACATTTCGTAAGATCCCCCACAATTTAAGCTTCTACGACGTCATACGTGTAACCTTGATGTGCCAGGCCGAATCGACTAGGATGTGGTAACCCACCGGGCCGCCGCCCACCCTAAAAAATAAACAAGGAGCTCTCCGAAATACATGCGTTCATGTTTGCTCTACAACCACCCACACCCGAGAAAAGATGTGTTGGTACTGGACGAAGAATTACAACGGCATCGAGGAGAATTCGACATAATTGTCTGGAACGGCTTTAGCCGTCTGAGATACCCGATCGCATTATCTTATCCTCGTTTGTGTCAAGATTGCATGGTGGCGGCTAATTGTGGGGTATCCGTATCGGGCAAGTCATATCTGTGCGTTCAGATGGACGCTTAGATCTGTGGAGATGCGATAAATAGAGTACTGGGTCACTGAAAACCTCAAATGATTGACGATTATGAATTTGTACCTGGTACTGTCCATCTAGTTGATGTTGATGGTGTATTGGACGTCAAAAAGGCCGATTCTGAGGTGATTCTCCAGCCTCAGCCCACTGATAACGTGAACGACCCCTTGCGTTGGCTGCAACGTAAGAAATACTTTCAATTCGGTTTGGTTTGGTTTTGGGGCTTTATTTTGGCAGTTCTGGCAAATTTTGCTGGTCCCGCTTATGAGGCCTGGATCGACTCACTTAACACCACAACGGCCCAGATCAATGTATCGCAAGCATTGCTTTACTTGTTCTTGGGGCTTGGATGCTTATTTTTGCAACCCACCGCAATGAAATTGGGGCGCCGTTTTGTTTACTTGTTCTGCACTTTGATTGTGGTTCTCGCCATGGTTGTTGGTGGGGTGGCAACAAATATTGGCCATCTTATTGGGCTGATGATTATGATTGGATTTGCAGCTGCCCCTGTGGACTCTCTCATTGAGATTCTGAGCACCGACGTCTTCTTTCAACATGAGCGTAGTACTGCCATGGCTTTAATGGTGTTAGCATTGTATGCTGGCCTGAATTTGGGTCCTGTCGCTGCTGGTTTCATTGTAGATCTGATGAAAGTGGAATGGCTTTTTTGGATACAAATATTCATCTACGCTGGTTTGCTGGTAGTCCTTGTGTTTTGCATGTACGACACTACGTTCCGTCGAGATCCCGAGGAAGACGATCGCGTTAACGAGGACATTTTATCCACAATCCGAAGTCATGAAACTAGTGGTATGGTGTCGCCGCGAGAAACGAAAGACCACTACGATGTCATTGTTACACATGATGCCCTGAGTGATTCCGAACCATTACGATCATACTGGAAAAACATTCAGCTTTTTGAGCTCGAGTACAACGATGAGCGACTGTGGCTTGTCATTTTCGTAAAACCGTTTTTGTTGGTATCTTTTCCTGCGGTTGTGTGGAGTAGTCTTGTTTACGGTGCGCAGATAATGTGGCTAAGTTTAATGGGCACTACCCAGTCCCAAATGTTCTCGGCTCCCCCATACAACTTCAAACTGAGTGTTGTGGGACTCACAAATTTGGCCCCGTTTGTCGGGTGCGTGCTTGGAATGTTTTACGGTGGGAATTTTGTGGACTGGTTGGCTGTAAAATTAGCTCGCCGTAATAGGGGTATTTTCGAGCCCGAAATGAGATTATACGCCATGATTGTCCCTACAGCAGTAAATGCGGCTGGATTGTTGGCCTATGGACTTGGTGTTAATTCCGGCAGCCATTGGGCAATTCCTGTCATTCTTGGGTATGGATTTTTGGGGTTTTCTATGAGTTCAAGTGGTGCCATCTGCTTAACTTACACAATTGACCTGTATCACCATTTAGCACTGGAGGCATTGGTCATCATGTTATTATTCCGTAATCTCATCGGAATGGCATTTTGTTTTGCAATCCAACCATGGCTTGACTCGTGTGGTCTCGTCACTACGACATGGTTGATGTTCATGTTGGCTATGGTGATCAATGGTTCATTCATTGCGATGATCTGGTACGGAAAGCGTTTCCGCAAGTGGACCACAAAACGCTATCACCAGTATAGTGCTCCCTCTTTTGGTGAGTTCTGGAAACATAAGTAATTGAAGACGGTTGAAACTGATATTGCAGGTCTTACCATAGATTCGAATTTGTTCATGAAGGTTATTGGACTACACGTAACAACGGGATGACGGCCCCTAAATTGTTCGTGCATTCTAACTCCCGATTTTTCAGGAATATAAACGAAAATAGATAGGCAAGATGATTTAACTCAACACAATCACAAATGATGTCTGCGATCAGTGTGGAACGTTTGTGGATTTCAAATTTATGCACGAATCATTTGACGCAAAGTTCGATTTGTGCATGAATAGACATACCTCTGACGCGAATTGAGGTAATCTACGCGCCTTGAAAAGATCAAAGACGGGGAGAGACATGATTAACTTTACGTCTATCATCTCGTTTGGATCTTCTGAGATTCAGATCGTCGGGTACCTCTTCTCTGTGGGTGTGGCACGCCAAGGGTTGCGCATGAATCTCTGCCCGATCCAGTGATAAACTTGCTCAAGTGCATCGACATATATATGTAACTTCGTCGCGCGATACAATTTTCCATGAAGCTAGTATCCTTGCTTGTATCACTAGCTCTAGTACAGGCGTTGGTGATTATCGACCTGCCACTTGCATCAGCGTGTGTTTATTATCTCAAAGAATTCAATTGGGGTTGTGGTGGATATGGTCAGGGGGCTAAGCTTTACAAATGTCGTTGTGAGAACGAAGACTGGGTTGCGCTGGTGATGGCTTGTATCGAATCTCAAAATCCCAAAGGTGACGACAATGCGGCCCATGCTATCAAACATATCAACCGTCGATGCTGGGACAAAGGCCGGTTGACATTTGCACCAGACTACCTACCACAAACGCTCGAGGCGATGAGGGACAGGTTTATTGAGGCTCCTATCAAAAAAAAGGCAATCATCAACAACCCTGTGCAGGTTAATAGGTCAGATTATCTGTGGTACGAGAAGTCTTTCGACCAGGTAAATCACCATGTCAAATTGACCCAGTGGCTAGGCTGGGGTCTCAACTGGTATTGGGCGGCAGTTTTGCTACCAATTGGATGGTGCCATTGGTTTCCTGTCTCTCGTTGGCCCTGGTGGACTCAGCACATGAACCGTTCCACCTTCGTGGGCCTGCGTTGGGGTTGGCGGGAGGTTACCAATCGTGATTGGCTTGTAATCACTGGGTTTCTCGTTCAAACAATACTTTCGACGGCTATTGGGTATAATGTTGACCGCCCAAATGCCTATATTGGCGATTCAAAGCTTTTGACTCTAGATCTCATTGGCTATCGTCTGGGAATTATATCTTTTTCCCTCATGCCCTTAACCTTTTTCTTCGGGATTCGGAATAACCCTTTCCAGTGGGTCACTGGTTTATCTTATGCTGAGTTCAGTTTTTATCATAAAGTTCTTTCAGTGGTGATGGCTCTTGAAGCTATGATTCATACCGGAGTGTGGACAGGTTATGCCATCATAGATGGTGGCTACGATGGGTGGGCTGTCGATGCATATTGGCGGTGGGGTATTGTTGGAATGATTTTGGCCACTCTTCTGGTTCTTCTCTCATTACGATTCATTCGCCATCTCATGTACGAGACCTTCCTATTCTTCCACAAAATATTTGCGGTTCTTTTCATAGTACTGATGTGGTACCATTGTAACACTCTTGGCTGGATGGGGTGGGTCTATGCCCTTATCGCCATCATGGCTTGGGATCGTTTAGTGAGGTTATTTCGCATTGTGACTAATGGTGGGGTTCATAGGATTTCAGTGCAAATCGCAGAAAAAGGGGTGGTGCGGTTAGTAATCAACGATCGCAGAGTGCATTATTTTCCTGGGTGCTACTGCTTTTTCTACTTCCTTAACCCAAGGTTTGGTGGGCTTTGGCAGTCCCATCCATTTACAGTGATTCAGCTGCCAATCGAAGAGGAAGGTGTATTAGTCGTTTACTTCAAAGTTCGTGATGGTGTTACCCGTGACCTTTATTTTTCGAACAAATTGAGCGTGTTGGCGTTCATTGAAGGTCCTTATGGTAGCCCTGCTTCAGCACGGTTTGAGACACCTGCAGTTGATAATTGCAGCATTGAAGAGGAAAAACGCACCAGTGACCCTCTGTCGTATGGTTCATCTTTAGACCAAGCTGTTGTTGCAAGCGGAACTCTGACATCAAAGTTGATGCACTATTTCCATCGACTGCTCCAGACTCATCCACTGGTGCCGGTCACCATCGCTATGGCGGGTGGCATGGGTATTTGTGCATTAATACCCCACTTATACGATTTGGCCAATTCAACAGCTGCTGATGTTCCAATGGCACCTTCCAAACTCTACTGGATTATCAATGATATCTGTCATATAAATTGGATCTATCGTGACCTTGCGTACTTACATACACGTGGTTGTCTTATCAAAATCATTGTCACTGGTGCCACTATGAACGAGGATATGGTTACAGAGATAGGTCGCTTCTGTCCCCCGACCATCTTTGATTTACGCCTGCGACCTCAATTGCACTCTATCGTCTCCGACGCTATCAGCAAACACGCACACACCCGCTTCCTTGTTTGTGGACCCAACGAATTTAATCACGATATTAGAGACTTGGTTGGTGCTCACCCTTCAGCTACACCTTCAAGCTCAATTGAAATTCGATGCGAGTCTTTCGTATGGTAGCATTCCGTTTATGATAACCAGGTAATATGTAATTTAGGCTCTATTTGTCTGGATGTTTGCTGTTCAGACTTTCTCTGTCAGTATCGATTCAAAACTTCCCTTGCCCAGTCCACTAATCGGGGAAATTCTCTGACAACTTTAGCGGGTGCAGTTGTCGAGATAATTTCAGTAAAAACCAAAAGTAGCCCTGCCAACTTCAGCGTAAGTACGTCGCTCGCTCCGATTATGTCCAAGCTCGCCTCAAAAACCGCTAAATCCTCACGGAAATCATCGACCATTAGACTATATCTACTAGCCAAAGCACAAGAATTAATCCCTTGCATGTAATCGCCAATAGTTCCGGCCAGAAGTTGGTTAGAAGGAGTGAAAAGGTTGGGGTTGCGCTGGCGGAAACCATTCCATCCAAAAAGCCCCGAAAACACATCACTGATCACAGCTACTTGTGCCAGCGGTGGAAGATTCTCGAGAGAAAAGGTGGACGCAATATTTTGCTGATCTAAAAGCATCAGCAAAAGCCATAAATCGACGTAATAATCGAGTAGACCGTCAATAGCAATTTGAGGTGGGGTAAGTTTGGATGTTGTTAACAGTGCTAACTTACGAAGCGTGCGAACCTCAGTAGTGGCGCCAGTGGTTTCGATTAGCATCGGGAGCTGATTGTTAGGGGATGCATGATGGGAGATTACGGTCATTGCGCAGTTATTGGTCTCTACCTGACCCGTTTCAATTCCCCGGCGGTCCCGTGGTAAACGAAAATGATTCTTCTCTGCCAATAAAATGGCGTATGCAAGCGAAAGTGGGTCTGTAGGTACATACCGTTTGCACATCAGTACTATCCCGTAGCAACCTAGATCAAAGCGTGCATTGGATTCAACATTCTTGCCCTCGTAGTACCACTTGACTTCACCCTCTTCTATCCGTGACGCGGGAGTAATTGATGCAATCGAAGTATATTTAGCAACGGGAAAAGTCTTAAAAACTGCTTTCACGGGCGCAGGGACCGTTAAAATTCCGCGATCCGCCAGGCTTCGGGATTTCTCGACGTCCATTGGTTGCACGATTGGTTCGCATTCACGAGTGCGACTTTTTCCATGTCTTTTTGAATGGAGGATAGGTGCTACCGAGATGGTTGGCCGCGGCCGCTCCGGATGCCAGTAAACCGGTCTTCTTCGTTGGTATTTCCGTACTGCTTAACTATGATCTATAATGAAAGCTATGAATATTTACTCTATAAGTTCATTGCCAGGAGGGCCGTGGTGAAACTGTAGTCCGCCATCACGGAAAATGATCATGCAATAAGGTTACCATCGAACGAATAAGTCCTTCATGGTATCGTAAACCAACCACAGCACCGCCATCAGCGGAACAATTTTGTACAAATTGGCCGTCAAACCTTTGTACGCACCTAAAAACCCCTCTTGAGCGAACATCAGATGCAACGCATGGGCGACACTACGGTACTGGAAGCCCAACTCACCTCCAGCCATCAGCGCCACTTGATATCGTTTGCGCAAAACGTCCAATGGGTAGATGAGAACTCCACCTACAAACAGAGCAAATGCACCAGCACCCAATTTCCACATGGGATTCTTGTATTTGTCTGGCGATGAATCCATGTACTCCCGTAACCGCTCGTAGATTGCAAAATTGATTGCGACGTATGGGGCAACACCGAGAGTTGTGGGGACGATGCCACGATATAACGCGAGGATTCCCCCTTCATTGCGGTAAACCTCACGAAGAGTCTCCAAAACTGTAGGTGGTTTGGAAAGTTTACCTTTGTTGAGTCTCTGCAAATTGGCCGTTTGTACGGTGATACGAGCCCGGACCAAATCAAGGGGATAAGTTACAGCTACCAGTACGACGCCAGCAACCAGTCCCAGCAATAATCGCTCAGGTGCACTTAACTGACCAGGAGCTGCGACAAAACCAGTTACATCACGATGAGCAATGAGGAACTGTTTACACTTTTCAAAGCAAGCAAATTGGACAGCGCTGTAGGGAAAGATTCGGACGCAGTTAAGAGTGTTACCGCGGAACCACCCTCGCCAACCCTCGTCGCGATACATTTTGAATATTGTGGAAAACATCCCGTTGTATGCGGTTCCCCCTCCGGGTCCTTGAAGCTGGAGCAAGATTTTCGCACGTTCGAAAGGACTAACCACAGTTCGCAGAGCCACTCCAGCAACACCACCAGCGATAAGCAGTGCATTGGAATCTTCTTTGAGCGTTGCTTTCACATGAGTATACAAATTTTCAAGCGAGGGCAGAAACGACACCATCGCATCCATCGTAGCGTTTTTTTAGTCACAAACGTTTAGGATCGGACGATAGCGTTTCAACAAACCTGAAGCTTGAAGTGGGCGTTTCTGGAAGATTAATTGGTACCCCAATTTTTTTCTTCTCGGCTGATATCGGTGCAGCCGCACAACGGTGCGACGCGGTGCACGCGGCGATCTCCGATACCGGGCACCTGTCATCATACAAATATTCGATTCTTTTGAAATAATCCGATCTCCATCAGCGATTTGGAAATGTAGGAGGTCGTTATTTTTTTGTCCTGATTCGTGAATTAGACACGAATGAACGTTTAGAGTATAACTTTGCGTTTAACAGACGGATCTGGCCATTACTCACCTCAACAGGTCTGAGATGGGACAATATTCAAGAGGGGATTATTTCAAGGGCTGCCCCAAAACTGAAGGAAACATCTAGTTAATTTTCTTACGAATAGATACACACAAATCATATCTCTAGACAGAATCTTCTCTGAAGAATTCGATCAAACAAGGATCAACCAAAGTTCTGTAAGGCGTTTGACGGTGATTGCGTACAATATATTCGCAAGAAGTCGTTTGCGCGTTTACATCCCTATAAGGGTTTGCTTAGTTCTCCTGCACAAAAAGTGTTGTGTTGATTCACGTTGATGTCAATAACCACACCACCTAGTTCAGGACATACCATGCAAGGACGAGCCCTGATGACGTCTTTTGATCCTTACTCAAAGCTGCACAGGGAGTTGATTGATATGACTATCCTTGAAATATCAACAGACGCGGAGTCCGTCCTTTATCGCGAAAGCTTGGAGAAGCTTGCACGGAAGCGAGCACAGAGAGAGCAAAGCTTAGCTGAGCAAGAACAAGCCAATGCCGAAAAGGGGAGGATCAATGATGAGGTTTCGGATGAAATTAACCGTTTGAAAGATTACACCCACACAAATGCCAATGTGCTTGATGATCTCGCCTCCGTAGGTAATCTCTGCAGAGAGATGGATAACATTCTTCCCGCTCCACCACTTGAGTCTTTCGATGAAGGATTAACCGTTATCGACAATCTCAAGATGAACCTTGCCCAGGAGCTAACTGAATTGGAAGCCATAGTTAACAGACTGAGACTTAAGAGATTACAATCACGCAAAGAATTGGAAGAGGTGAAGTCGAACTTGGTTGCCACTGAGGACATTAACCTTGTGGGTGGAGACAGCGTAGCAGATTCCAATTTTGTTATTTTGAATTTGTTTCGTAACATGGGTTTACGCGTTGAGTCTATTGATGGAAAGGATCAGTTTTTGGTCTACAACAATGAATCTAAAACGCTGAAGGTGTTCACAGTGCATGATCATTTCAGTGATTATTTCGTGTCCAAAGAAATATGGAATATGATCCAAGGTTTTGATTGAAGTTGGGGCCTTCAAATTATTTTGATGGACGACTAAGGGCAAGGTAGCTCGTTTGCCGTCCAGCGCACAAGATGCCATACCACTGTGGGAAGCGGCTGATCACGATATACTGAATTCAAAGTGTCTGGTTGTGCGTTTCAAACGCCATTGAGCTGCGCGGTGCCATTTATTACCTTCACAGTACCAATTGTACTCGAAGAAATTCACACTGTACAAATTAGAGTTTCCTGCTTTTTTTGAGTCTTCATTAATTCTGTATTGAATTCTAGAAGTAAGGGGTACATCATGATGTGTAGGAATGAAATCACCTCAAATTAGCCAAAATAGCTTTTATGGTGTGTTTCAACTGACGCCCCATTCTTTCAAATTAATGCTCTAGCTCAACCTAGTATACTCGAAAATCTAGTAGTTTCGGACTGATGCAGAGGTATTAAGTAAAGCTTCATAGGAGACTCATCAGAAAAAGACAATCGAATTAAAACCTATTTGTAGCCCATGAATTCTATTGACACCAAGAAATAATCATCAGCTAGTTTCGGATGAAGTGGATCTTTATTATTTGATTAGCTCTGACGTGCTCAAGAAACCTTCGGAGGGTTATAATGTTCACCTGTATGTTTCGCGCATGTTATCGTACTTCGGTCAAGTGTTCGGTTCTGGAGGCGCGTAATTGTGGGTCTAGATCTTGGATTTCCGTATTTGGATATTATATAAACCGAAAAACAGACTCAAATAACAAACATGGCCGCTATGAGGAACAAACTCATCGAAGGCAACATCTTTGGTGAAGCGTTTTTTTTATCGCCGCTCTGCAGAGGCACTGTAGTTGATTGGGACCCCGGTTCTCCGAAGAATTCTATTGCGGATGAATTCAGCTCTCTGTATTGGCCAAGTGAAACAGTGAAGTCCTCAGCATCGAACAATGCGTAAATGTGGCGAAGAATTTGAGGGCCAACATAAAAATCGTATTGGTTACCAGGCATTCCGTGGATGCTGAAATGACATTGAGTTCCCACGTGAGTTTGAACTGCCTTCATAGGCACGTTAATCTCCTCCCCATCGAATTCGAAAAAAAAGCTTGTCAGGTTGTCAACGCACTTACCCACTAGCCCTTGATTGCCCTCTTCAAGTTTGAAGGTTTTGAGGATTTGTTTATAAACGTCGTGGGGAACAGCGAAATCTGCGTCACCGTAATTATACATCAAACTGAGCGTGGAGTTTTCATATAAATCCATTTTGATCTTTTTGTCAGTCTTGATGGCAAATTTATCCAAAATAACCGTTCCAATGATATCCGAGCGTACGAAGTTACTCTGATATCGCGACAGTGGTGAATATTCTTTGATTTTCATCTTCTTCAACTCCCCTTCAACTTTAGCATGATCAATTCCCCCAAAAATAAACTGCCAATTACTACCGTTAGAGATCAACAGGTATTGCGGTTCGGAAATAATCCCTTTCTCCATTAAATAACCCAAAAACCAATACTCCGCCATTGCCGAAGTCAGCAGATTCCACAATCCATAACCAAAAGTCAGAAGGTCATATGTATCATTTTTCATACTGAAAGGCACCTGTGGGAGTAAACTTTCATTGATCACAATATTTTCATGGACAATAAATGGAGCAGATGACAAGATTGTTTGATCCTTCTTATACATCTTCGTGTGCTCTTTGGATTGAAGTTTCCAAAAATTCTTGCAATCTCCTAAGCATTTGGTGTCGTTTGACTCTTTGAGACTGATCAGATTCTGGTTTGGCACTGCAATAAGCGTAAGGTCGTTGTGGTTATCCCCGATTGAAATGTTGACTTTGAGTACCTCGTTGACCAAATGTTTTTCATGGAAAGCTGGAACGATTAAGCCGTGACCAGCTACAACGACTAAAAGGGGAGCAAGCCAAAGCATGAATTATTGCCTTTGTGGCTAACTGCGTCTTTATGAAGTTGTGAAGTCCCACTTTCCAGGTTCACGTGATTTAGCCGGGGTTCCAAGTTTGGCTTATGCATGTAATTGGGCCGGTGCTTGCACAAGCGACCGTTTTACACCAAAACACGCGAAACGCTCGTTTCGAATCTCGCATACATATTCTAGCTATGTTTTGGTGATGAAATAGTTACCTCAATGGCCCTTTGAAGCCTATGACGAACGTATTTTCAAATCAAGGGTGTTAACTTGCATGGTACCTGCATAAATCGAAAACATAATTCAAGTCGAGGTGTTGGTTTACGTCGTAAATCAAAACATTGCGTACGCCTTGAATGTCGTTTCTCCTCGGAAGACTTTTCTAAATGTTTCTTCTTATGTCTCGATCAACAGCGATGTATCTTTGGCGAGCTTCGTAAGATAATCCTCGGTTTTGATCAACCCTTCCCAAAAGGACAAGATTTCATGGAAACAATTTTTTCCGTTTTAGGTTTGTTTAAAGTGCTAGTCGAGACCAAAAAGGCTATTCGGAGGGAATCATTGGCAGGTATTCGTTGAATCTGAGCTAGCCATTTCTCATTTGTTGGACACCTGGATACGGGCGCTGACAGATGGTCCACCTACCCAACTTCATTCACCCATTATGGGCCAAATTTTTGTCTAATTCGTATGAGAGCCACAACAATTCACACTCTGCTGATTGTGCGCCACCCTTTTGGACTATTGCTCTCGTTCGAAAGGGGGGCTACAACATGGAAGTGACGACATTTAAATAGATGTCAATTGTCTATGTACATGGTTGGAAAAATCAAAATCGGAAATGGATTAATCAATTTCCAAAAGTTTGTATGTTGTACTGCTTAAGTGTAGTAAGCGGTATCGTGGAGGGTGTATCAACAACAGGATCAATTCCTGATTGATTCTTGGGGAATGCAATTACATCCCGAATGCTCGTGGATCCGATCACCATTGCACATAAGCGATCGAGCCCAATAGCAAGACCAGCGTGTGGGGGACAGCCCATCGATAATGCCTTGAGCAAATGTCCAAAAAGTTCCTCATGGTTACGAATGCCTAAGATGCTTTCGAAAACGTAGAGTTGAAGCGCACTGTCGTGAATTCTTCGGGACCCACCTCCGACCTCCACACCATTGATAACAAGGTCGTAATGCTCGCCCCGCACTTTCAAAGGGGCTGACGATAAGTGTCCATAATCGGCCAATTTAGGCATTGTAAAAGGGTGGTGGGTACTGGTGAGGCGAGTAAAGTCGTACTGCGGGTATTCGCCCTTTGACTCCATCTCAACTGGATTGAATAGTGGGAAGTCGACAACCCACGAGCCAACACAAACGTCGGGACTGACGTCTTCGTGAATTCGATCTGATCGCTTAACTTGCCGGCGCCAATTATTGGGGTATTCCGCAATGGCAATTTGACGAAACTTGCCTAATGGAGTGGGATTTTCATAGGACAAGTCTGCCCGGTTTGATATCGCTAAAATATCTCCAACTTGTAAATCCAACTTCAGCATCGCATCCATTGTATCGCTTGCATTCCGAGAAGTGTAGGCATTACCCTCCAAAGTTTCAAACCAATGGACCCGATCGTGTTCCAGCTTGATCGCAATCACGTCCGGTTTACGACTAGGATAATTCTGGTCCATCAAAAGGGACTTCGCTAACAGGCCTGCGCCTTTGAGGACACAAGCCTCAACCACAGGAAACTCTGGGTTTGTCAGTTTCAACCAATTGGAAAGATTTACAAACTCAAGCAGCGACCTTAAATCAGGTTTATCTATGCCGAAACGCGCCAAAGCATCTGAGTACCTCATAGAGTTGAATCGTGTATCACCTGGTGCCACTGTTTCGAGAAAGCCATCTGGTCTTAAACGGTAGGCAAGTTGACCCTTGACAGCTTTCCACACTGCTTGTACCATATCTTCAACAACTGCCTGAACTTCTTGGGCATTGTTGATGTAGGCCATCTCTAAATCAACTTGAGTGAACTCAGGTTGTCTATCCGCTCGAAGATCCTCGTCGCGAAAACATCGGGCAATTTGGAAGTATCGATGCACCCCCAGTGCCATCAATAGTTGCTTGTATTGCTGAGGCAGTTGTGGTAAAGCATAAAATCGATTTGGAGTACGTGTAGGTACAAGAAACTCGCGCGCCCCTTCAGGCGTAGACTTGAAAAGAAGGGGTGTTTCAACCTCTATGAAATTGTGGCTCAAAAGTGCCTCTCGAATGGTTTGAGTCACTCTCAGGCGAATGCGAAGCGCACGCTGAAATTGGGGAGTACGCAATTGCAAATAGCGAAATTGTGGCGGTAGATCCAGAGGCTTTTGGTGTTTGAGTTTGTCCAACCGGGCTGCGTCTAAATTTGAGCTATTGAGGAGTTGGTATTCTTCAACTTGAATTTCCCATTGCTGATCCTGATTGCCAGTTGACATATGTTTCTTCACAATTTTGCCCGTGACCAGCACACAGTCCTCTGCTGTAGTTGCCAATGGCTCGTTCAAAACTAGCTGAATGGTGTCTCCATGAATGTCTCGCAATTCTGCAAATTGTTTAGTGGCTCGGGTGCGTGGTTTTCGATTGAGGTGTCCATGTAGTGTAACTCGCTGATTTTCACTGGTGGGGCCTATGTCGGCAACAGTGGTTGTTGCAGCGGGAAACAGGAACTTTTGGATCGTGGTGTCTCGATCAGGAAGGGTAACGAGCCATCTCCTTAGAATGCCTCGTCTCAACATAATGAAATTTTACCAGATCAGCGCACAACATGCATTTACTTCGCAAGCGCGGACATTAATGTTGTGTGAATTAGGAACTATTTATTGGTGTTGTATCTTTAGCGCGGTGGGGTGAATCAATTAAGCAAAATTGAGTAGAATGTACCAAATCGAGGAACAAAAACCGAAGGGACGCCAATGCCGAATAGGAAGACTGCGTATTCCGTTCACTCACACCTTTAGTTTTTGGTCTTTTCTAACATCATAACTAACGCCATCTCTACTAAGACCTGCATGTACGCCTAAGAAAAATGACGATTTAACCTCCTACCCTCAGTCAATAAATCACGCAAAACTATGGCTGGTCCTAAAGAGGTCTTGCAGTTATACAAGCAGCTCCTTCAGAAGGCTTCGAAGTTTGACAACTACAACTTTCGGGAGTTCGCTCTTCGCAAGGTTCGGGATTCTTTCCATGAAAACAAGTGCCTTTCCGGTGACGCTATTACCACCGCCTACAACAACGGCATAAACGAGTTGGCCTTGTTGAAAAGACAGGCCGCCATCTCTCAGATGTACACTTTCGACAAGTTGGTCGTGGAGCCTCTCAAGCACCATCATTGAGAAGTGAGGAAGATCTTTTGTCAACTAGCAGACGGAAATTTTGAAGTTCGGTGAGAAAGTGACACTGTAAATAGTTAATGTGATTCAGTGACGACTTTTATCAACTTTAGGTAAAACGTTATTTAGGCTAGCTAGGTATTGAGTTTAATTTCATTTCCAGCAATGTTTAATAACTAAGAGGCTCTCCCTTCAAATCACAGTCGAATTCGGTTCTTTCCGGTTTTGTAAGGGGAGCGACCATTGCAAACTACAAATTAGAACATGGGAGCATTAAATTAGGTAATGATACAGGGTGGTGTGGTCAGCGTTTTGAAGGCGACAGAAGGCGTGGGCGTTTGCAGAGGGGTGCACCGCTCGAAGCGGTTCGCGCAGTGTCTGACTCGCTTATGCTGTATGAACGCTGAATAGTGGGGATACGCGAAAGCATGGGAGTTGATTGCAAAGCAAGCGGCAGGTTTTTTTCAGTACCCGGCGCAGGGCGTGCTTTATTCACGTTTGAAACACGAAGAGGGCTCGTTTTCCTTGACGCGGGTTTTATTGGTGAGGAACTCGTCCGAGAAAGTGGTCTCTTAGAGGTTGTAGTGATTCTATGAGGACCAGGAGAGCTGTGGGTAGACTTCTGCTCGAGTTCCTTCCCATCCACGTTCATTTCATGTCGGATGTAGTGTTCGAGGGGACCCAAGTCGACGGAAACAGAAGCGGGAACGTCAATCGACACATCCGGCGCAACAAACTTGTGTTCCATTTGAGCGATCACTGTTTTAAGTGGGTTAGCAATCGATGAAGTGGTCGCTGTTGCCTGCTTCACCGCCTTCTCATGAGCAGACGCTATAGTACCGAGTTGCAAACGTGTTTTACTTTGCGCCCCTGCGGCCAGCAGTTCCCAAGCAGAATGGTGTGTCCCAAGAGCCTGCTCAAGGGTATTAGCAACTGCAGTGGCCGTAAAAGCATTGTGTGAACGACAGATTGAGTCAACTGCTTCATGTAATTTCTGGTGAAGCTCCTTACCCATAGCCGCTGCTTGCACTCCTGCGATCGATTGAACATCAATCTCATCAATCGCCGGCGCCTCCCAGGTGTTGCTATCACTAAGAGCATCCACTAATGCAGCGCAGAATTGCAGCGACAATCGCTCTGTCTGTTGGACCACTCCCTGCACGCGTTCGAGGCCATGGACAACCTCGACTCCTGCCAGTGCCATCAACTTGCGGTTGCTGGCCACCGCTTCGTCGTATTGCTGCTGAACCCGGCTTAATTCTTGTGCAAGAGCAACACCCACTCGCGAGTTATGACTCAGGGCAACCTTCGCCACCTCCTGTACAAGCAGCAGCATACTTGAAGCATGTCGGGCCACTTGCCGAGACAATTGGTCATGTTTTTCTGTCACTGCGGCGGCAGCAGAACGTTCAGCTTCCCAGCGAGCTTTCATGGTTGCCAACTCATTGCTCTTGTTTGCTAAACTGCTCAACGCTTGTTCCAAATTGCGACGCTGTTGTTTTAGTTCCAGCAAAGTACGCGATTGCTTCTGGCGTAGCTCTTCTGACTCCGATTGGAACTGCTCCACAGCAGCGTCGTGTGCGCGTCGAAGTTCATCAAACTCACTAACACGAGCATTGAGAGCAGCAATCTGCATCTCTTGTTCTTTGATGGTGGTTCGATGGTGCTCTATATCCGTTTGCTGTTGTTGATAGTGAGCTTCCAGCATATAAACACCGTTCTTCGCCCTGGTGGCTTGGAGATCAGACAGCAATTGCAGGATAGTCTGCAGTAGCTGCTTAATGAGTACGCGTTTCAACATAAACTCCAGCTGTCCCAATTCGGGTGTATTTTTAATCAGTTTTGCTTTACTCGCATAATCGAGTGTCAGTACGGTTTCCTCTGCATTGATCTTCGCAGGCAGAATCGTAGCGATGAGTGTGGTTTTGGTCGAGCCACCAAGCAGATCCTGAAGAAGACGCGTGAGATTCAGTTCGCGGTAGGGGATATGGGTAACATTAGAAGGTTGATTTGAGCTGCCTATACTCTGATTGGATAGGGAGCGTCTAGGGCGTGGCTGCGCGATTCCGTTAGAGAGTCTAGAGGGAGGCGCGGAACCACCCCGCATCAGAGAACTCCTGCGCCCGCCAGCAGCAATGGAACTCGCTGGGATAAGGGGATTCCCGCTATTCAGGCCATTAGCCACCTCGTCTGTGGAAGGAGGCTCGGGTGACCCATGACGAGCACCTTGTCCCTGACTCAATTTATTTATGACCCTTCCCAAGGCTAACAAAGATTGATTGATGGTCCCAGCTTCCTTCGCTCTCTGGTTGGTAGCCCCACTCCTGCTGATGTTCTCAGAACCGGCCAAGTCACAGAGGTTCATCTTTGTGGTCACAAACCTCTCTCCTTCCACCTTGCGGGTGAGTTCAACCATAAATATCAGGTGTGACCGTGACAGTCGGTCATTAAGTTTGGTTGCTGCAGTACGCCGGCGAGCTACACCTCGAGCAAGAGCAGCTAATCCGTCCGCCGCCAGAGTCAAGTGCTGTTCAAAAACCCCAGCTATGGTGGTTTTTCCCTGTACATCGTAAATACGAAGGGAGTTAGCATCTAGATCACTAAGCAAGTCATATGGAGTCTCGTTATAAAGCTCGATGAAAGAACACTTCACAACATAATCATCCATGGGAGCCAATAATGAGAATATCTGTTGTAACACCCTGGGAATGATTCCAGCACCTGTGGAAATATTATTATTTGTGGATGGAATAAGAGGCTGTTGTGATTTGGCCTTGTCAGAGTTTAAGGTGTGATCTAATTCGCGATCATCTCCCACCATGGTATATGTCTTTCCCGTACCAGTCTGACCATACGTGAATACAGTGACATTAGTTCCGGATAGGAAATCGTAACATAAAGGTAGCACAACCTGATCAAACACAAGCTTCTGGTCGGCCTGACTTCCAAAAACTCTGTCTACGCGAAAGGTTTTGCTGTCAACTGCTAGACCAGCGGATGCAACTGAGGCACCTCCGGCAGCAAGATAGTTTGGGCATTGAACAACAACAAACGGATCGGTGTCCAGATACGTTTCATTTGGAAGATCAACAACCATAGGTGATTTTGACTGGATTTCACGAGGTACGCGACCTCGACACCGTACGACTACCTCAATGTTGGTCATCTCTGAAATTTGTGGCGTGTGTTTCCTTTGTCTTGACGGCTTGAAGGAAGAAGCGACCGCGGGTGTAGTGTGGAGAATATAGGCAGCTTCACGAACTAACCGCAGGGTACGATGGTATTCAAAGCGCTAGATAAAAGCGCGTTAAATTCAAACAGCAGCACAATTTTTGAGTGCAAGAAACTGTTTAGGTTTGTTGCTCCGTAGATGGTCGTTCGAGTTATTCCAATCGCGATGTATTCTCTGTTTTGATGTTTACCTTCTGCGCGCGCGTCTTCAAATTAGCGTATATGGTAGCGCGGAACAACAAGTAGTCTGGATGGGAATGGGAAATTGAGTATTATGTTTGCTTGAAATTTTAGTATTCATTGCAAAGTGGCCACTCTCGCGTGGATGATCGTCTAGTTTGAGGGCTCTCGAACCAAGCAACCAACATGTTAACGTCTCTTCCCGCTAACCCATCTATTCAAAGTTTGGAGTTCGATGCCATGATCGATGAGTATGAACGGGAATGATTTCATCGGGCACTTTATCGGATAAATTCAAGCAGGTGAATTGAAAGATTAGACTAAGACATTTACGTACATCTAGGCGTCTTCCAATAAATTCGGGCCCACGACATGCTTCGAAAGTTGATATTAAACGGTATTAAAATTATAGGATTAGCCAGGGGCTCATTCAAATCCTAACGTCGACGAAACCCTCGGGCTGCATATTGTTTCCGAAAGTAGCAGGTTTCAGTCAAAAAAGTCGTCATCGTCATCGTCGTCGGCAGCCGTGGCTTTGCGATTATATATAATTTCCCCAACACCTGAGCCTTTCGATTTTGAATCGCGAGCGATACCGTCTAAGATCTCAACGACATTCTTTTCGGTCAACTTGCGTTGAATCTGGCCCATCTGTGCTAAGCGGACAATGTACTGTTCCACTTGCTGGGCCCTCTCGGGTCGAACCATTCGAACACGCGATAAGCGCTCTCTAGCTTCAGACTCCAAAAGTTGGGCTAAAACCTGGTGGTCCCCTGCACTACTACCACCAGTTCCTGAAACCGACCCCAGTGCATTTTGTTGCATCTCCTTGAGCCGCGCCTGTCTAATGGCATTCAATTCAGCTTCGTCCATATCTTGTTTAGTAGGTCAAAATGATCTCGCACGAATTTTCCATCAAATGGTGCGAATACTATGCAGCTATGCGGCTTCACTGCCTAATAGTCTTTACGGGAATTTTATTCAACCTTGTTTGTTATACTACTTCCTACTTGAGTCACAGGCCTCACAAATTTGATTTCCGAAATGGTGATTACGAAGATTGTTGGCTTTTGTTAATAACCGAAAGGTGTACGGAAAACTGAAATTGTCTTTTACCTGCAACTTGGGCTTGTACTCGTGTACGATCCGCTCGAATGACTAGGGCCCAGTATATTTCATGGTATTGATTGCGAAGAGTCGTACATTGGCAATTTCAGCCTTGATTCTATTAAGTACATGGTATTCCCGTTAGGTTATATACAAGGAGATATGGGGATTAAAGACAGGAAAGGTGCAGACAAGACTTCATCCTTGTCTTTGCTTATGTTTCCCGTTCGCCTTGCAATAGACGTAAACCTTACCTCTTCTCCGCACGAGATAACATGAGTTGCAAAACTTTTTCACGGAAGTACGCACTTTGAAACCCCGAGCAGCAAAAAGCATGTTCGCCACGGGCATCTGAGCGACGGAAAGCATAGGGGTGTTTGATATGGAGCGAGCCACGTTGGCCGTGATTCTCGAACGCAAAAGACCAGTGAGGGAAAACATGATGTTACAAGTGTTGTATTACTATGCTTTTTCGTGCGACACAGTTGTCCTGCAGCCTGGAGCCTGAACCAGCATTCCCATTCAATATTTTGCTATTTTCAACACAAAAAGCGAGCCTATATCGGCATTAAAAGTAGTTCGCTACTGATCTTTTAGCTGTCGCCTCGTTAATCCTTCGCACCTCCGTTTCATCCGTGATGGGCACTACGCATAACGATTCAACTTGATGTCTGCGCGCGAACAAAAGACTCCACCATTCAAAAGATCACCAGATTGAATCATGGAAGCGTTGAGACCACTGCTAAGTATCAATGAAATTGCAAACAAAATTGAGAAGCTTTATACCACAACCGACAATGCCGAGATCAGGCTAATACAGGATACACTACAAGAGCTTCAAAGGCTGGACCAAGGATACCAGATAGGATTGAATTTGTTGAACCACTCACTGACGGGTTGCAAGTATTTCGGGGCACTAACTATAACTGTGTTTCTCAATACACATTTGGAAGTTGCTACCAAGTATTCAGATGCTAATGCTTTGATCACTGAGATAGTGGGCAAAGTGTACGAGCTTAGTTCCACTGGAAACACCCAGACCTTTATTATAAAAAAACTTTTAAGCAATATCGGCTTGATTTGGGCCCGCTTATCAAGTGGTATTGAGGGTGATTCCGCGGGAGATCCAGGAGATTATCTCTGTCGGGGTTTATCTGAAAGAAACCAAGAAGCCATGAAACATCTCAACCCCACGCAATGGAAAATTTTGATGCTATTTTACACAATAGTTGCTGAGGATTATAAAAGATATACGCTGACTGCACTTCACCAACGAGTTCGTCTCAATATCTGGCCTAGGTTGCCTTCTCTATTTCTGCTATTTAATGTGCCTGGGCGAGCTGGTGGTGACTTTCAACTGTTAGGCTTGGATTGTGTGAGTGCTTGGGTGATCTATATTTCACATTCAGACGCCTATACCACTAGTCACTACACTGCGGAAGATACAAAATCTTTAACTTCCTTTTTATATGGATTCTTTTCTGAACCCTTTGATCGGACAGATGATCATATCTTAGACTTGTTGCCACGAGCCTTTTCGGCCGTTACTGAGTTGTATGATGGTTGTCCTCGACTCCTATCTGCCGATGCCAAGCAATCTTTGGCCACTGTACTATTCAAAGATGGAAACTTTGGACTATCGTTTATTCAAAGTGTTCTCACAGATTCAGAATTTTGCGAAGAACACGGAAATGCTGTAGAAGCATTTGTGAATATGTTGATCGCATATCTTAACTTCAACATTTTGCATTTGTGTCGCAACATTTTAGAGCCTGACACCCAGAGAATTTTAGAGCTTATGCTAAGCCTCACCGCCACAAATCAAGCTTCCTCCGTCATTGCAGAACAAATTTCTGAGCAGATGCTATCGTTTTGGGACGAATTTGTCCATACTTTTGGTGATGACGTTAGCTTCTTGTCTAAAACGATTCATAAGGACATTAAAGCTGCGTACTTGGCTCAACGAAACCTGCTAGTGTTGGAATGTAGTAAAATTTACTGGAATAAGGCCGCAATGCAGCGAGAAGACCCGGCAATACCTTCACTGGAGTTTCGGAGTTACCGAGCAACAATTGGAGACTTCTTTGATACTGTGTACAATCTATTGGGTCTCGAATTATACAGTATGATGGTGGCTGCGGTTTGTTCGCTGCTACGCAATTTACATGGTTCAATTCAAGA
The DNA here is from genome assembly GCA_030560525.1 of Diutina catenulata. NCBI lineage: Eukaryota > Fungi > Ascomycota > Pichiomycetes > Serinales > Debaryomycetaceae > Diutina > Diutina catenulata. The sequence continues at coordinate 73,497 of JAKTTW010000011.1, forward strand.
TGCAGTAAATGCTGAAGTTGCGCTTTTCTTGTTGTACACTGTGACATCTGAGCTTACGTTTTACGATGACGAAACCCCTGAACATCTTTTCTTGATTGACCAGGTTTTTGCGGCAGGGCTTGTTGATAAGGTCCCCAGCTTAATTGATACTGTAGGTGCAAGATTCCCTCTGGGTGCTCATCAGCTCCGCATCACCTTGCTAAGATTTCTCAGCTCCCTTCAATTTTACTTCAAGACTAAAGAAGGTGGTCAATACTTGCGTGGATCTTTCAATTTTCTCTTTGGGGTGATCCTTGGTGACGCTCCAGCGCCTGTCTCGCTCATAGCATCGAAAACCGTATTGTCTATTTGTCAAGAAGCCCCAGAACAGTTGAATGGATTCCTTCCACAACTCGAGCAGATATTGCTGCTGATGATCGAAAACCCAAACGTCGATAACTTGATCCGCGAACGTATGTGTAACGCCACTGTGCTGATCGCTCATGTTAAAAGACCAGAGCATTTTGCTTCTGTCGTTGTACGCATTTTAAAGAGGCTTGTTCTGGTGGTGGTTGTCTTAGTGAATTCCCCAGAGTCCATTAGTACAGAGTTCACTGATTTGGAAGATTATGCAACATCCCTCATTTCATGCTTGAGCGAGATGGCTGCCGCTGCTAGAATTCCCGATGATGATGACAACTGGTTGACCGAGGATGAAATTATTGCCACTAACGAGTATTGGCTAGATGACCCAGAGAATATAAAACCACTTGTCATTGACTGTGTGCGCCAATTTGCCATCGAGTTTACCCCGCTCGTCAATAACGCAATAGTGACGGAAAAATGTTGCTGCATCTTGAAGTATGGGTTGGGTGAAACAGTGGATGGACCATTCAAAATGTCACTCGCCACGATTGTTGAATTTCTCGAGGCGAAATTGAAAGTTTCCACTAATGCGCTGGCAATATCCTTTGTCTTCAAACTTGTCGAGTCCATGGTGATCACATCACCTATTTCTGTACAGCCTTACATTGATCACATTTTACATTGTCTTCTTATTGACAAGATTGAGTCTCCTACAGCAGAATTTGATTTGGTAAAACCTGCCATGGATGTTTTTATTACACTCATGGAAAAGTTGCCCAATGCTGTTATTGACCTTGCTGTTTTTCATCAGCAAATCATACCGTTTGCTTTACGGGCGTTGGCTCATTGTGAAACTTTTATATCAAAATCTGTTCTTAAGTTTTGGTCTACAATGATTCAGTTGAAGCGCGGAAACGAAGCAGCACATCAACTGCTACAGATTTTGATTGTCGGAGATAATCTGATGGCTTGCCTTGGTTATCAAATGACGGCGGCGTTGGTTGCATCCTTTGTGGGAAATCTCCGTCTGAATCTCGATCAATATTATCCCGTGTTTCGTGCCATGGTGGCAAAATTTGCCATGCACTTCAAGAAGTGGTTAGACGACGCTTTATCTCTTCAATTTCTCTCGGGTCAGCTGCGCTTTGAGGCGAAGCAACTTCAGCTTTTCGTAAGTCAACTTATGGTCACCCGGGGCCAGCGAGCGGCAAACGATGTTCTCAAGAGGTTTTGGTTAGACGCGAATGGATTGTCTGATTATGATTCTTGACGAGATCATTAGCAATGACCACACTATTTAGGGGCGTGCCCTTCATTAGCACGCTCTCATGCCTCACACTAATGGACATTGGAATTTTTTATTTAACTCAATGTAATGTATCAACCACACTTCTGTTTCCAGTTCATGCCACAACATACCCAGAAGCATAAGAAACGCTTGAATCACGAATAGAGTTGACAGCACTGCTCTGTGAATAGCCTGTCCATTGTACGCCTACGTCGAGCTTTTCTAGAAGTCGCAAGAAAACGGACATCGGCTTTTGTCCACAAATAGTATTACCCGTGCGCTCAATGTAACGATCCCAAAGCTTGGCGTCACCATCACTCGCGATCTGCATAGCTCGCCGGTCTAATAACTCAATCAGTTTTGACACGGGCATACCGGATGGACCGCGACTAGAAAGATCGTCTAATTCCAATTCTTCAATTGGAACGTTCGGATTTATTCCCACGTATTTGGTAAATCCAAACGACTGGCCCCAATGGCAAAAGTCGGTCAGCACCGCAAAAGCATTTTCTTTGTCATCCAAGTAAGGGGTAAGTGAGTCCACGATATCATAGCACAACTGGCTGTCCATAGCAGAGATCATAATCGGCACAATTTTTGCTTGGGGTAATTTAAAGTGAATAAATGGAATATGCATTTCGAATGAATGCTCTGCCAAATCAGTACGATCACTCATGCGAGCAAAAACCTTTCGTCCTGATTTCCCTTTGATATTGCACAAGGCTTCGACTATCGCTGTATCTACCTCTACCTCTCCGCCAGGTAGAGAATAGGCATCATAACCCAGTACTTCGGCGTGATTTTTGAAATACACGTGGTGTGAAGGACCCAAAATGAATATCCGCTTCGTTTTCGATGGATCCCAAGCTCCGTATGTCTCAGCAAGCCGTTCGCCAGAATAACTGAGGCCGGCATGAGGTCCTATCAAGAGCCGCGCTCCTTGGACAAGGTCACCACCAAGGGTTTTGTTAGAGACCGCAAACCAAGCCTTCAACTGATTAGCAAGCTCATGCTTATCATTTGTGTACCATGTACCGGCGTGGGATGGTTTGCGAACGGTCATTATTGCTCCCCTCGATGTAAATCTGAGTACAGAGGTGACGACCCCTTAAATTCAAACGCAAGTCATGCATATATGGTTCAGTCGGGAATTACGGGAGGAGCGCAAAAATTAGTTAGGTAAATAGTATTTGTCAGAATTGTTTGGCAATGCTGGATCTTAACTACATTGCAGGTCGGTATCGACGCCTAAACACATCTTGTTGGAATAAAATACTGCCCGTAGCCTAGTTGACTGGACCATGAGAGGTACTTTTTACAACTCACTTCAGCAATGATGGCAGAATGAGGTTCGCTCTCCTATTGGTTCATTCGCTTTCGTGTTCAACGTTATCGATAGTTATGAATCGAGTGGGTGAATCAATACAGAGTTAGCCAGTGGTCGATACTGTTAAGTGGTCCAGTAGAACTCATTCAAACAGGAACCTGAGTGAATTTGTAAGTGTGACAGATCCCAATAATTTTGCTTCGAAACTTTCGGCAAGTGATTCGACTCATTTGAGTCATTTCAAACTTTGGTAATATCAATCCTTATAGATCCATCACCTCTTGTGGTCGACTATAAGGTGATGATAAACGATCATTCATAAAAGTACACAAAAGTATGTGTTGAATTCCACCCGAGTTCTGTCTAATAAATTGGATGCTGAAACCTCTAGTCACTGATCGGTGGCTTCTGCCTTTCCTTTTGTTTTCCTCTGAAAGTGCTATTACATGTGTATACGAACAAACCGTCTTAAGAGCCCCATCCATGAATGAAGAGAGTTTTTGTTGAAAAACGTTACCAGCCGGTGCGTTGGTCTCCTGCTCAGTAGGAGGGCGAGTCTCAGGCGGAGGGTCAGTCATAGCAGTAATCCTTATCTGTTCACTTAATCAATGGATAGTCTCAAATATAGGCTATTCTCTTAATCAATAAACTCACGCTCTAACAGTCGCTGCCTGTGTGTTTGTGCTAGTACGACGGGTAGTAGTATGAATGTCCGAACTATGGGTTTAGCCAGTAGCTGAATTGATCCGTTAGGTTAATATGATAAATAAGGCATACTTTTCTATATGATCGTCCAATGTCTATATATTTCTATACCCTTGTGACGTTTCTTTTAGTAAAAGGCTGGGTACAAGCGAGTACTACACACGTAATATCGCTAACAATGAAATGCAAGCGTGCTGTCATATTATATTCCAACAGTTTTAGTCAAATCACAGGTTATGCTGACTGGTGAAGGAGTGAAGAACAGGGGAGGTGTTTATCAGGAAGATAGTTTTATTGTTTTAGCGGCCGCGGTTCCCACGAGGAATTACCCCCTCATTGTTTTAGACAAAAGCACGGATTTTAACGTCTACAAGCACTCTCTCAGTCACTGGACGCCTACGAAGAGTTGAAAGCATAAAAAGATAAAGGCACCCCATATGTTAGGTTCATTAAATCGTAAAATAAGCTTATGGCCTTTAGACAACTAAGTTTGTTAACGTAGGCAACTTGGATTGATTCAGTAACACGTAAACGAGAGTGTTCCCAAATCCGTCAGCTAAATAACTCGTATCCTCTAAATGATTCGTATCCTCTAAACAATGACTTCGACCTAATAATGTCCACCAGAACGCTCCCCGTCTTCGAATCTCTGGGATTCTCCTGAAGGTACTAGTGGCAAAACGCCGTTTGCCACGCGTACCTTATTACCACTTCCGGTTTGCCCTCGGCCGTCAACCCCGTTTCCCGAACCTTCCCTCCAGGTCTCATCTAGCGTGGCTCATAGCCGGTCCAGCTGGTCTCGCGTCCTGCCGGGCCTAGCATCCCTGTAGTGCTGATCGGGGATTTCATACAACATATCATCACTACAAAATGTGTAAACTAGGTCTGTAGAAACTGGAACAGTGAGCCGCCAAAATCACCAGACACAGGGAAGGATTGGTGGTATTTGATCGGGAACTAGTTTGTGAGAGTTACTCAAGAATCTAATTGTCTTCATGAAGTTATCAGGTTATGAAGTCAGAGAATTACCGATGAAAATTACAACTGAGAACACCGAGATTAAATACTACGCTGGGCGTCAAAAACGCTCGTTTCTACAAAACAACGGATTTTCTTTTCCATACATTTGCAAGTTTAACGTCTGGCTGTGAAACACGAGTAAAATATCAGCCAGACCAAAGCGGTTGGCGGGAGAAGGCACGCCTTAGGTAACAAAAAGAGTGGGAGCCATATAGCGACGAGTTGACTTCCGTCTGCGCCATTAGCTCGTACGGCACTCTAGAATCGTCATACAACACCATATAAAAACCCTGAAAACCTAACACACATAAATGCTTAAATAAAATGAGAAATGAGGAGTAGAAAACCGCAATAAAACCACTAAAGAGAACATAGAACCCTTGTAAATTTTAGGCAACCATGAAAAATGTAAACGTGAGTATAAAAAATTATATTGTAGAGGGTAACTTTGAGTTATTTATTTTTGTTACCCGCCGACGATATATATTTTTTTTTTCCATATAATTTGCTAACTACGTACTTAGATACGTAAGATCTGACTGTAAAACACGAGAAAAACATCAGCCAGACCAGAGCGGTTGGTGCGAGAAGGCCCGCCATAGGTAACGAAAAAGAGTACGAGAAAACCATCAGCCAGACCAGTTTTTTTTTTTTCCATATAATTTGCTAACTACGTACTTAGATAGTACCTTTGCTCGCTAAATCACTGCTATGAAGCTGACATAAGCCAACCAATTACCATGACCTAGATGTCATGACAGATGCAATGGGTTTTTCTCCGATCAACGGTTCCCCATATAAGACGCATGCCGTTAATTTTCTAAGTATTTCGTTGATTTTCAGAAAACGTGAAAACAAAATGTGTAGAATATGCCTGCGTGGCGCAATGGTTAGCGCATTCGACTTCTAATCGAAAGGTTGTGGGTTCGACTCCCGCCGTGGGTTTTGTTTTTTGTAGCTCTAATTGGCTTTTGTTCCTGTAATTTTAGGCAGTACTATTCAGAGAGCCATTTTATGTGCAGCATTAGAATTTTTCTACTCACCATGGATCCGTCCCTTGTGGTTACTAATTTTCAAGGTAAAAGTTTTTACTGTTTTTCAACGCTGTTTGAAGTGGGGGGGGGTGATTTAGGGGGTAGTATGATCCTCTTGTGAAAAAGGATTGGTTCATTGCATCTATGTATTCTTTTGAGGTGCTTCAACTAGAAAGTCCCATTAATCGGATGTTCCAGGAATGATATGCTATCATAAGTTCTGAATTCACCCAATGCTTAAAAGTCAAACCTTAGTGTCATTTTGGAGGTATGGGAATTTCATCACTCGGCGGTCCTATCATTGGTTTACGAATGAGGTTGGATACAAGCTACTCGACTGCACAAAGATGACTTGTCTTGGAGAAACCATGAACTCCGTCGCTCAAGCGAGAACAGAGAACCAAATTGTTGCTGAACTATTCACTTTTCTGCTGAATAAACAAGTAACAGTTCAAAAACGACCTAGTACCGATCTCCTTCAGTTGCAAGTCAAGAATCAAAATTCAAAGTTCATAGTTCATTCCAAATTTGGGATTTGAATTTTTACATCAACAACTCGAAATAAAAGCTTAGGTTCGATGCGGACTAGATACAGTGAGTGCAACACTCTTGTTCCCCTATCAACAAAAGTATACTATCGAACGACTTGAGGGTCGAACTCTCCAAAGCTTTCATTCCAATCCTTTTCGCGAAAAAAATATCAAAAATATCGTAAAACGTAAGGTATTCTCACTTCTCGATAAGCAATAGGAATAGCCAGCAAAAAGAACCCGGCTACCTAACACGATGTGTATGCTAGGAACTAGTCTGTGATGTTCTATAGAACGGGAAAAAGTAACTAGAAATGTGGCTTCTGTGGATCGAACACAGTACCTCCAGATCTTCAGTCTGGCGCTCTCCCAATTGAGCTAAAGCCACTATCTTGTCAAAATTCTTTTTTTTACTTTTAGTGAAAATTAACGAAATACTTAGAAACTCAACGGCATTTTTCCCTGATTATTGTTTTTTGCTCATTATTCCCGGAAGGACAATTTTATTCACCTAATACTTGATAATTCAAACATTGACAAGTTGTCTTTTTTTCACTTAATTAAACCATCAAAAAACAAATTCACAATTTAAACTTGAACAAGAAGACGCTTCCCGGACTCTGATGTGAAAAAAAAGGCTATCATGTTTTTCGGGGAAAAATCAGGGTTCAATTCCCTGTGGGAACGGCGTATAATATGGTGAATGGCAACTCACCTCTTCCACATTTCATCACCAATCAACACAACTTGTACAACCGCTGTGATCCGACTGAGGTTTTCCCTAACTTTGCATTAGGCCTCTACAGACAGAATGTTACGTATTTACGTATAATAGCACACCATACGGAAAAATAACAACGCAAAGTAAGGATGAACATCGTCTTGGTGATACTCCTCACTCTCTCGTGTAGCGATCACGGCTACGGCAGGCCAGTCCAATTCCTGATGCTTGAGTGGAAACACCCAACGGGATTGCTTCCCGAATTACATCGACTACTGATTTGCTCAAACGAAACTTCTCAGAAACGTGGCGTGAAATCAAGGTGGCCGAAGTTTTCGATGTCATTTTATAAGTGGTGTACTCCGTTCTTGGTGGATCAAATTCCGTAGGAGAGATTGCTTTCGATTCACCCCCCCCAAGAATTCCGTGAACGGGGCACATCATCTTGACTGGAAGGAAAACATTTTGAGTGGTCGCAGTGAAAATCTATAAAGCTTTGCGAGCGAAACACCAATGTTACCTAAAACTAGGCTTTCCGTTCTAGGGCGCATTGCGTTCTGCAGCCGTTCCTCATGTTTATATTTTTGGATGCGAAGCGCGATTCATCGCACTCAATCCACGACGAGTCTCCGTGCTTTGGCGCAATAGATGTCCATGCTCAAATCTTTGGTGTTTCCGTACTCACAGAGTACCACTCTGAGGGTGAGTCTCCAACGAGTGCATTTCACAACGAGGGATGACACTCAGCGTGTTTGTTTGGATTTGTCGGCTGACAAATCGGTTGAGTCGCTTACGGTCATAGACACCGCCAAACCGGAATCGAGTTCACCATTCGAATACATCGACAATCATGTCGTTTCTACTGGTCACCAGGACCTCCTGATCCAAATAAAAACCCCTCTAGTTCTCAAAGTTCCAGCTGATTTCATCCGTCTCAAACTTCTGATCACAGTCTGTGGGGTGCTGACACTCGATACGAAGTCATTGGTGATAGTTAAAAACAAAGACGTTCTCGCTGACGAGCAAACACTTCGTTCATATACTAAAGGGATCGACGTGTCACGTGTGGAATTGTCACGAATTGACTATTCCAGCCTACCACTTGATCCTTCTGTGCCAGAACAGAGAATTACCATTAACGACTCCTTCAATTTGTCTGGTTTTATTGATATCTCCTTATGGGAGCACGACACGGAACGCGATCAATACGCCTTCCTTTTCGATTTCGGCTTCTTCCGCGAAGGGATTTTTCAAAATAAGTCCACTTCACCTACAATTTCAGCAACGCCTTTCATAGGATCAAGTTTTGAGGGAATTGCCAACACTCCTGGGGCGTCGCCAGTGGAACCACCAAACCCAATTGATTTCACGAGCTCCGCGCCCACGCTCGAAGACGTAAAACTTTCCGTGGATATATATCGACAAGAATTTGCGTTCATTCTTGATGACGGCCCCGAGTTCCGTCTGAAGATCTCCCGTTACGAGACGAATTTTCACCAGTATAAGAAGGCGATGCGTGCGCTTCTCGAAGAACTTCGCACTGTTGAGATGACTCTTAAAAAATTGGCCCATAGTCGAAGTCGACTAATTGAGTTGCTTTCAATTATTATTGATACTCAGGGCCCTCTGATATTGCGTCTGTTGAAGTTTATCAACGAGTTTGAGCATCGAATGCGCAACACGTTCGATGGCTTTGAGCGCAACCTAAGATTTTTAGTTGAAGAGGTTTTTGATGTTTCGACACTTCGCAAAATTGGGCAAACATTAGCCAACCAACTGCTTCTGGCAGCGGATGGTCCAGAGGGGAATGAGTTATGTTGCCGACGTAAGCGATTCGAAACATGCAGCAAAGACTATTACCTGTGGCTCAACAAGTATTTGAGCAATGAGAAAGATCGGCCAGAGTCCAAGTTGTTAGCGAAGCGTCAACAATTCGAGCTAGCTAAGTACAACTACATGAATCTGTTGGACCAAGTGACCAACAACCAGTATGCCACAGGCTGGTTAGCTAACCTATTCCGATTTCTTCAGTTAGGTTGGGATCCTGAACGTCCCCATTATCTCGCGTACCGTCAATTCAGAGACGCGAAGCGCCGAGAACAATTGTTGGCGGACAAGTACGCAATTTACCTTCACGCCGTACTGATATTCAACTCGGAGAAGACGAAGTTGCGACAAATGATCGAGGCTCTGCGCCTGAACCCCGAGCTAACCACGGTGATGAAGTACAACCGCTTGAATCCGCACAACTCGGACTCAGAAAGATCAGAAGTTGTGACTCCAGAGAATTTGGATGCGATATTTGAAGCGCCCCCTGTATTGACCCAGCAACCACCAGTTGATGCAGGAGCAGATATGCTGTCTCTCTTATATGCGCTTGGCGGACAAGGCAAACTTGGGTGGCATAAGGAATGGGTAGTGCTAAAGAATGGATTGCTCATGGAGTACAGTGATTGGCGGAAAGGATCAAAGCCAATCAACCTGCCGATTGCCATTGCTCTAGCTTCAATAAAGGCGACCACTCACGAGAAACGCCAGAATTGTTTTGCAATAACTACGAGCACAGGGAACAAGCATGTTTTTCAAGCTATTAGTGCAGATGAACGCGACAAATGGATTAAGTCACTATACCAGGCAGGTCAGGTGGTAAGTGCGCCTTCACGCCGACCCAAAAACTTACTGAAGATTAAGACTGAATCGGAGCTGCAAGATATCACCAATCCAGACCTGCCAGTCTCAATTCTGCTGAAGCGGGTAGCTGAAAGTGACTACGTCCAATTGGTTCGTCGACGTCCCGAAGCGGGTAATGCTTTGTGCGCTGATTGTGGAAGCGGTGAAGGGGTTGAGTGGGTTGCGATAAACCTTCTCGTGTGTGTATGTGTAGCTTGCGCGCTGTGCCATCGCAGTTTGGGCTCACACATATCCAAAATTCGCTCCCTCAAACTTGATAAGTTTGAAGCCGAAAGCTGCGTTTTACTCAGTTTTGTTGACAACAAATATGTGAACAAATTTCTAGAAGCCACGGACCCGCGGAGACCTAGTACAGATACACCTCATATTGCGCGACTCGAATTCATTCGAAACAAGTACGCTATGGGGAGTTACCGCCATCAAGTCCTAGATGTTGATAACAAACTCATTAGTGCCGTTCAGCTCATTGATATTCCCAGTGTGCTTAAAGCAATATTGAGTGGAGCAAATGTCAATCTTCAGCTTCAGATCAGTGTGTCAGATAAGAATGGGCCTTGCCAACGAATAGTCCTGTTATTTGAATACCTGCTCAGAAAGTCTATTATCGTGGAGAATGAAACTCGCCCTATGTATTGCGTATCCGAATTGTTGCTCGCCAACGGTTGTAGCATCGACGAGCTCCCTTACAATAAGGATATTGGCCTCTCTAGAGATGCTTTAGAGTATTGGAAAGGGAGACGCGAAAAACTCGGTAGTTAGGAGCTAAACATGTCAAGGTGGGTGTCACTTTGGATTTAATGGTCTGAATGTAAACAAAAACATAAAGGGAGTCTCTTGACGTACACGTCTCAACCACGTCGTGGAATTTAACCAGAGATAGTGATATTCAGGTGTTTAATCCCCTTGGTCAGTGGTGTTTTGAGTTTGAAGTTTCACCTTGAACGAACGTGGACTTTGAAGCTATTTTATTTTGCACCGCCATGACGAATTATTGATTCGTCTTCAAATCCATGACCTAGATCCGACAACGTTGTTTGGCACTCGTCGTCTTTGTCGAACGATGGATCTACCTTCGCTGGCTATCATTACGAGATTCGCCGCATTGGGTAAGGGAAGATTTCGATAAGACTTGAAACAATAGGACTCGACTCGAAATCACGATTCACATCGCTCATCGTTGTCAAATCGATCAACCCCTCATATAAGATGGCAACCCGCGCATCGCTTTCTTCATTTGGTGGTATTCGAACGCGACCGCGCTTTCCTCCTTCCCCACTATGGTGGTCCCACCACGCATACATGAGGTGCGTTTTCGACGCGCGCGTTATAATTTGTAGTTGTGTTAAAGTAGCACACTATGAAGAGTACAGAATATAAATTTACCTTTGATCCATGTATCAATCGGCTCATCGCTTCATTCGATTAGTTCATTATCGATAAGAAAGATTGGTTTTTACCAAATCACGCCTTCAATCATGCAGGGTCCCCCCCTTAACGAATCTTGCTAAAAAATATCCCGACGCGTCAATCCGCGTTTAGTGCAGAAAGAAGGCGTAAAAAACTTACAACCACTTGTTCTACGGCTTGCCAGTTGGAGTAAGCTCATCGGGATTCACGTCAAACCAGTGACCTTGCGTTGCGCTCCCATACTGCAAGCATAAAGACCGTTGTTGATTCCATTGTTTGTGACCGTCCACTCGACGAATCTGTACACTTTGTTGTCTATCGTCGTCATACTAAATTCCCGGCTCAGACTCAAATCAACCCAGCTAGAAACACTCCAATCGGACCTTTCACGGTAAAGTTGAAGCCCGATGAACTCCAACCTACCCCAAACCCCACGCAACCGGCGAGGGGCACCGGCGGGTTTACATGTTGGTGATACCAGCGTGCAACAGGCGGGCCCAAGCGCGGTAACTGGCATGTTTCTGCTGACGCCCCAGCTTTCGTTCGGTCTTCTGTTTCTGCCTCTGTTCCAACTACTGCCAATTCCTCCTACGGCATCCCCAGGACAGTTGATGATGAAGCGATTGGAACAGCAGCCGCCCACTCCCAAAAAACTGTTACTTGACACTTTGGCGAACACGTTGTCTACTCGCAAGCGCCTGTGTAGCACAGCCACCACCCATAGTAACGCCACAACTCCTCACACGGTAATCACTCCTGGGCCCAGTTCTGGGCCCGCCACAATTAGTGGTGACAACCTGAGTAGTACCGAGGACGAGCTTTGGACAGCTATAGAGGGCAACACATTGTCTACTACACTCACAAGCATTTACGAAGAACCCACCTCAAAGCGTCAAAAGCTTGACCATAAATCGCTGGAGGGTGTCAAGGATCAGCTAGGTGGACGCGCGGGCAGTTTACCAAGCTCATCAGGTTTGGGCGACACTCCCAAACTTTCTGCAACTGCTATCCACTGGACGCCCCAACTTGATAAGCTTCTCGTTCTTTCACACGAAAAACTTGATAGATTCAAGAGCCAAGCGTCCACGAATGGGGTACTCAAAAAAACATCCCACCACAAAATCATATCCCGAATGCTCTTTAGCAAAACTGGAGTAGTTGCGACGCCGCATGAGATTGGACAACGACTTCAGTACCTTGGTAGCATGACGAAAGGGTCGATGGAACTCTTCGATGGCCTGCCTGACCAGCATTCAGGGCCCTCACCGCCCATCGACCTTATTGATCGTGAAATAGCCCTGATATTTTCTCCAACTTTGTCGGGAGATTTCAAGGTCAAAGTGTCACATTGTGATATCACGTATCATCACAGACGATTGCACCGATTTGCGGGTGTGCACGTACCCGCCTCAATGATCCCTCCCCAATGGCCGTCAGTTAAAACCGTTCCTGAATCTGCTCTCGCAAACATCTGGCGAGCCCTGCCCGGCCAAGCTCTTGCATACGTCGACAGCTTTTTTCCCCACTTGACTTCTGCTTCCGTCTTCGTCGCAGATCACCGAATTGATCTCGCGATTGATCAAGGTAACCAACCTTTGGATCTTATTTCAGGGGTGTTCAAGCTGGCATTAAATTTGCATGTATCAACCTCTGGCCACTCACCGCCCATGTTAGCATGGAAATGCGTTACGAAAGTGTGGGACGCTCGCATTGATCGGGAAATCTACGGCGCAGCTGATTTGATCAATGGCTATAAGTGCCCAGGGGGCTACGATGTGCAAGTACCGTTTCTTCGCCAGTTTTTGGCGGGCTACTTCAATTTCCTCATCAATGGGGGAGGTGTTTGTGATTTGACGGTGTGTCAGGTTTTGTTTGACTCCAATGCAAGTGAACCTGAGCGCCCATATGCCCTTCTCTTTCATAAAATGATTACGGGCGACGGATCCTCGGAATTTTTCGAAACTTCATTAAACCATGCCATTTCGGAAAATCTGAATACCCAAGGAATTCCGAAGTATCCACCTCAGTTTGGATCAAATCGACACTTCACTGTTGCTGTACCTTCACAGTCCTTGGCCGTATCTCAACTGCCACAAACAGCGGTGGTTTCTGCTGCCGAGATTGATGATAACGAGACGGTCCTCGCCGATTCTTCGCCCTATCGTGCCACCCCCGCACAACCATCGCGCATAGAGCGCTTTGGGTCACAATTGGAAGTACCCTCGGCCTTCAATTACGGTGCTTCTCCTGGGCTGGCCCGAAAACGATGGAATATGACCATTGACATCGACCGAGCCAATGCCATGGTGGGTGGAGGTGGGCCAATGACAGCTCCCGTGTACAACGCGGAGTTAGTGGCAAAGTACAACTTTAATTCGGCAAAACCGCCCGCTGCGCCTAATTTCGGTGACGACCACCATGGCCCGCGCATGACGCAAGCTCTGCGTCCAACTCGTCTAATGCATCGAAATACTTTGACACAGGTCCCTCAATACCCAGCAGGTGAAGAGTTGGGGCCCGGACTGGTTAGTCCCCTGGCCCAGCCTCTTCATCATAAACTTCCCCACGCTCCAAACGATTATCCTCAATTTCACCCTCAGCATCAAGGGTATTTAGGCAATCCGAGCAACTTCAATGGTGCTGTTTTATTGACCCCTTCGCAATTGGCTCCACAAAATCAACAAAGCCCGGAACAATTTATGCTGGCTCATAGATTCCTCCCTCCGGATCAACGTGGGTACCCGGCCCCTGACTTTGATCTATTCTCCTCCCATTACTACCAGAATTCAACGACGCAACATATGCCATCAACATACTGCGTACCTAACAAGGAAAACATCCAGCCTCCCAAAATCACTTTTGGACCAATCCTTGAGTACGACCCGACGAGGAATGGCAGTATTCAGCAACACCACCAAAAACGTGGGCTGAATGGACAGCATCGGTTCCCTGCAAACCCATCAGTTACGTTCTATAAAGGACCAAAGCAGTAGATTTTTGGACATATAAATCACACCAATAAATTTGCATTCTGTTTTCAGTGTTGCAAGTGTAAGCTAGCCATATAGGATATTATAAGTATCGGTTGGTGCCTCTTTTCCATGTAAGTTGGTGTCGCATAATGATTGTAGTGAGGGGAATCGATCCCAAAAGAAACGACCCCATGCATAAAAACGGTAAATGATACCAACTTGGGGGTCGCTAGAAAGGTACATTATATTTCCATGAGCTATTAAACGAAGATAATAACACGTGTCATCGCTACAAATAGTATTACAGCTGTCCGTTGGCGACTGTACCGATCCCGAAGCTTGAGTCCATACATTTACATTTCATTTGCACTGAACGAAAAAATTCAAGCACACCTCTTAGTTTTCGTCCATACTTCACAACAGATCTGTCGCGTATCTAGTTGCTCAAGGCAGTACTACCGACCGCTATGACCCGCCCAACAAAACTGTTAACTGCTATTATGCACGTTATGCAGCGATAATGCAGAACGACATTCATGTGATTAAATGAAGACGAATATAACCTTATCACAAAATCCAATTTTCTGTCCGTCAGTCTGAGGCAACTCCCCAAGCACTTCTTCACGAATTAGCTAAAAAACGATGGCTTCGGTTCACTTGATCATCCTCGTACATGGGTATGTACCTTCATTGTGGTGATGAGCTGATTCAACTCCGTGTATACAAGACTCGTCATCTGATTCCCCATAACCTTCCAGAATGAGTGTTTGGATACACAGGCCGTTGATCAAATTGGTTACGTGCTACAAATGAACCACCTTCTGGCGATTCCAGCACCCCGCTTATTACTAACTACCAGACTCTGGGGTTTCCCCGATCACATGGCCTATTTGGAACTGCAAATACAAACTCTCAAAGAGAGCAGCCCTGAGAAGTTGGTCACCTATAAGACAATTTCACACAGCAAGTTCATCACTTACGATGGGATAGACATCAACGGCAAACGTGTATGTGACGAGATTCGTGCTCAGGTAGCTGATCTGAAGACCAGTGGTGACATAGTGACTAAATTGTCCATCATCGCGTATTCACTTGGTGGACTTATTCTGCGTTATGCTGTGGGAATTTTATTCAAAGAGGGGTTCTTTGATGAAATTACTCCGGTTAATTTCGTGACTTTTTGCAGCCCCCACGTTGGAGCTCCTTCACCCAAACAACTGCGATTCATTAAGTTTTATGATTGGATTGCACCTAAATTTTTAGCTGTCACAGGTAACCAGTTGTTCTTGTGCGACACAGTGCTGGCTACTATTTCCCACAACAAGCGAAGTGTAGGTAAGCCTATGCTCGTTTGGATGGCTGACCCTGAACTGCGGTTTTACAAAGGGTTGGCGAAATTCCGCCATCTCGCTTTATACGCCAACGGGATTAATGATAAGCGTACGGCCTGGTTTACAGCGCTGATTTCCCGTTATGATCCATTTTGCAGCTTGTACAACAAAAACCCTGACAACATTCACGCCAGTTTCCTTCCAGGCTATGAGCCTACAGTTGTGGATGCTTCACAACCGATCACGTTCGGGGAAATTCGAGGTAAGCCCAGAGAACCGCCCATTAAGACCCCCAAAAAGGCCGTCACGGCACTGTGGAAGGTTTGGCTTGTTCGTCGCTGGCGCTGGCTTAAGGTGTTCTGTTCTCTAGTGCTTTTCACTCCCGTATGGGCAATAACGTTTATTGGCAATTCGGTGATCCAACGGGTGATGCACAATAGACGTGTCCAGCAGTTCCATAAGCTGAATAACTTGGAAGATATGTATCACCAAAACCCATCTTTTGCAAGCCAGTTACTGGCTGCTATTGATGATGAGCGAGACAGAATCGTGGAAAGTGCTTACGGAGCCATAAATACTACCGATGATAATGAAGAGACAGAGCACTTACGAGCTCTGGAACCTCTCAATTTGACTAAGGACCAGCAATTCATTGTCGACAACCTCAACTCATTGTCGTGGAAAAAGTTCCCAGTGGTAATTCGAAAAACAGACCTGACACATGCCGCAGCTATCAATCGTCATCCGGATCCTCACTTTGGGGAGGGGAAAACCGTCGTAAAGCACTTCATTGACAACACATTCTCGTTTGACTAGTCGGCATGAAGGTGTGAGGTCATAGTAGTCAAAGGTTAGTGACTCTTGAAATTCAATAGTCATACGAAAGTTGGATCGTCACGTTCAGGACTCAAATCTGGGACTAAGTAAATGTAAACGAAACGATTCATCAATGAGGCATCGATATTGCGAAGACAATTCGTAATATTGTTTTGGTACACATGCGAAACTCATGATAAAGACCGCTTGTTATCTCCGTGCTGTGCGTCGATAGGTTGTAGCAACGCAGGGGCCGATTGCGACGATCGAGCAGTTCAGACACAAAGTTGGCCGTCTACGATTGTCTCATTGGCAAAAAAAATTTGCTGATACTGGTTTGTGCCTCTTACATCCTTTTTGCCTTATTTCCGCTTGCATCGAGCTGTTTGTCAGTCATACCCCATCAAGAGAGATGAGTCGCAGCAGAAGCCCACTCAGCTCTTCTGTAAGATAACATGCGTTTCGGGTGACTTGATTACTGCACTTCTAGGCACAAGGCTGTACTGAATCGTACACGTTTCATCTTGGGAGCACTCGGTCACTGAATCAATTCCGATCCGACCGGGCAAAATCACATGTCAGTCTAATTGCAGGGTATGGATGGGTTTCGCCACCTTGATGAAGTCTATACATGGGACCATAGATTCAACCTATATACATCGGTCCCCTAGGACGTGATAGTGTACATGAATAAATAATCAGTGGAACGCTTCGTCCTCTGGTTGAAGAAGCTCTTTAAGAATATGGATCCGAAGTTCGAGCAAGTAAGAGAAGGCTCGATAGTCGACATTCCCGTCACTGGCAACCATTTCGACAACATGCTCAGGAACCTCGGTCCAGCCAATCAGTTTGAGTATCTCCACAGTGTCTTGAACGGAGACAGTACCAAACTCATTAAATCGCAGTATGAATTGGGAGAACGCAGCCTCCATCAATTTGACGGGGTGGTGGATCAAGTCTTGAGGGGACGGATAGCAGTCTCGTGGATGTAAGGTCAACAATACAGGTTCTTATAGTCGACCATGCCTTTCGCTGGATAGGGCTCAAGTACCACAATTAAAATCCCAGCAATCCTTCAAGATATAATGCTGTGTGTACTAAATTTTTGCCAGCAGGATTCAAGTACATAATTCTCACAATAAGTACGCTGACCAGGGTTCATGGCGAGGTCCGAAATTGTGTACAATGTGGGGCGGAATTGGAAACAACAAATGTTGAGAGCTCATGAGTGAGTGGAGTGGAAGCTTGGGGGAGAGATATGTACTATGAATACTCCGCGGCCATTAACGGTGTCACTTCAACAAAGTTTTACTATTATTTTGTGGCTGCTGTCACACACTAGTTATTTAATTCTACCGCAGCCGCCACGATGCCGCCTGAAACTGGTAATTCAAGGGTAGTTGATATTCCCCTGCGCCAGCGTAAATCGTTAGGAACTTACTATTCCTGTGCGATCTATCTTTATTACCTTGCTTATTGGTCTTAGCCACCGTGTAGCTGTAATTTAGACGGCCGTTTGAAAGCTTTCAAAGAATACGTGGAGGTAACAATTGGGCATGGCTATGTACAATGAAAGGGATGCTAGTCATGATAGTTATGCGTCGGATAGAATGATCGCTTATTTGCTCCATATGGTAGAGTCTAATTATGATGGGCATCTACTTCCTAATGTGGCAATTTTCTCGGATCTTATGCGGGTGCCCCATCAATGAACACGCAAGACTGCTTGGGACTTTATTCGAAGACTTTGCTTCAAGTAGCGACAAAGTGTTAAGAGGACGAAAGGTTCTTGTCGAAGTTGCGTGATAATGTTGACGGCCTACTCAATTCGGAATGGGAAGGGTTTGTTTGATCATAGCCGTTTGGTAGTGTGAAAAGACTCATTCTATCTAGGTGTAGGGATGCCTTCTTACTTATTGGTCTAATTACAGATTTATCGGAACCTGGTCTAAATTCCCGGTAGGCGCGAAAATCCCTCGAGATTACTAACGTGCCAAGGACGAAAGTTTTGTGACCTCAAGGGGCTATGTTGTTTCTGGAAATCGGTCTCCCAAAGGCATATTTGATTATAGAGCTTTTGATTCTGACACATTAGGGAAAAGTTATTTTGTAAGCTAACGTCAAGCAATTGCTTCGATTCTAGTATGCTTTTGTTAAATTACTTGCTGCGGCTTCCATGCACGCCAACCTGTGGCAATTTTGAGTGACAAATTCAACGAGCGACCATTAGAAAACCAAGATGGGAATCAATAATCCAGTACCACGAAGTCTTCGAAGCGAGTCCAAGTGAGTATCAAACAATAAGGACATCTGTAATGTGTTACAGTTGCGGTGATCCTCAATGCCATGCATTTCACGTGTTAAAAGCATTCGCCGCCCGGAACAATTTGCGCTTTGGGCTAGCGAATCCTTCAAATGCGGTAAGGAGAGCTTTGGCCTCGGTTACCGAGTATTGAGGGTTGCATGTATTAATTCGAGTTAACTAACATTCCAGAAAAGCAGCTCTGGTCCTTGCCAGTTTCATCAAGCCAAATACGGTGGCGGGCCCGGATCAAGTCATCCCACCTCGCATTCTCAAGAATGCGCAAGGGTTGGCGGTGATTACAGTACTCAAGGCGGGTTTCTTGTTTTCCGGTCGAGCCGGGTCGGGTGTGATCGTTGCTCGACTTCCTGACGGCTCTTGGCTGGCACCCCTGGCTATTGTCACAGCAGGCATGGGTGTTGGTGGTCAAATTGGTGCTGAGTTGACTGATTTTGTTTTCATCCTAAACACTAAAGCAGCAGTGGAGCTGTTCGCACAGGCCGGATCAGTTACGTTAGGGACAAATGTTTCAGTGGCAGCTGGACCCCTAGGCCGGAATGCAGAGGCTGCGGGGACCGCGTCTCTCAAAAATGTTCTGGCTGTCTTCTCTTATCTGCGAACTAAGGGTCTTTTTGCTGGTGTCTCTCTCGAGGGCCTGGCCATTCTTGAGCGTCGTGAAGCAAACCGGAAATTTTATGGCAACAATTGCAAGGCCCGCAACATTTTGTCGGGACAAGTGAAGCCGCCGCCTGGTGCCGACCCGTTGATGCGAGTGTTGCGTGCACGGGCTTTCAATAGAAACACCGGCTACGATTCCGATGATTTCTATAACGATGATTACTACGATGACATCCCCGAGAATTTTAGTGATCTGACTTCCGAGATGGGTTCGTCACGTTACGGAGGTACTCGCCGTGACCGTCGCTATGACTCCGACAGCTATCTGGACCTGGACGATGACTGGGATGAAGGTCGTCGTCGAAACCATATCAATCTGTATGGAGGAAGCAGCAACAGCGCTCGGGTTCGGTCTCTGGGTTGGGAGGATGATTTATATGACAGCGGGCTGCGCAGACAAGATGATGTGGATGCACTTGGGCAGCGGATGGCTTCAACAAGACTCCTGCCACTGCGGCCACCGGCGCTGCTGAAACCAAATTTTGGCGGGGTCGCCAAAACCAATGCGTCCCAAGCCATCGCTTTGTATACTTTCAAGGGTGAACAGGGTGGTGATTTAGCTTTCAAAAAGGGCGATGTCATTGATATTGTCCAAAAATCGGATTCTACTGATGATTGGTGGACGGGGCGTATTAATGGAAATCAAGGTATATTCCCAGCAAACTACGTGGAATTAATCTAGTGTAATAAACGCTTTAAAGATAAGTGCCTAAAAAGCAAATATCAGAAGCTAAGTAGTGGTTAGGTTTCTGATGGACTGTGAAAACTAGAAGTGCATCGCGTTATAAAGTCTTGCATATCAAGCGCGCATGATGTAGACCAAAAGATACCTTACTAGGGATATCATCGTGTCATCGAAATGGCGGAGACCCACCCCGATGAGGCCATACTGATATTGGGGACACCACCAAATGCCACTGTGACACCACCTACGCCTACAACAACACACAGCCAGGGCAAAGGAAATTCCAGGGCAAGCTCAACCTCCAATGAAACCACGCTGCGCCTAACAATTTCTTCAATGCCTCCGGAAGGCCAGGTACTCTCTGAGACGGGATCAATAGCACCGGGAAAACTGCTGATGCGTCCCCTTCGGTATTCTTGTCTTGAGTGTGGAAAGTGCTACCTGAGACCGTCGCTTCTCGAACAACACAAGCGCACCCACCTGGGAGAACGACCATTCGCATGCAATCAGTGCGACAAGCGCTTTCTCCGTAAGTCTCACTTGATGGCTCACATGATACTGCACGCTGAAAACACGGCTAAACCGTTCCACTGCCTGGTATGTGGGAAAGGAGTCAATTCTGCTCAACATTTGAAGCGACATGAGGTGACTCATACCAAAAGTTTCAATTGTGACAAATGTGATGAACTGTTTTATCGACATCAGCTGCTTCGCCATCACATACTTCTGGTTCATGATAAGGTGTTGCGCTGCGAGAAATGCGATCGCACATTCTCGAGACCAAACCGGTTGGCGCAACACAATCTCAAATACCATGGCAGTGCTCCCGCTTACCAGTGCGACTCTCCCGGGTGTTTCCGCAATTTTAAGACTTGGCTGGCATTGCAGCTACATATAAAGCTGGATCACCCAAAGCTTGCCTGTACTGTTTGTGGCAAGAAGTGCGTGGGCCAGCGTGGTTTGGCTAATCATATGTTACTGCATGATGACGCTACGACCATCAAGATTTGGAAATGTACCTATTGTTCTGGTCTGTTCGGCAAGAAGGCAGAACTCATTTCTCATTACGATGAGTATCATGATGGCAATGCACCACTTGACTTAATTCGTCGTGAGCAGTTTGAGGAACCCTCGTACGATAACAAGCAAGGACTTACTGTTAGGGCTCTTGCTGGCGTGCCTCTGGCTGTACCGGTGCACTCAAATATTTCCGAAGATAGTGCTAGTGTCGCGATCACGACTGAAGCAAATTCTACGAGTCTGTGCAAACATTTTGCGAAGAAAATATCCTATGGACAACTGGTTGCGGAAATCATGCGCTTCAACTATCCTTCCCAAAGAATACCTTGTCCTCGAACCAAATGCCAACGCGATTTCAGCCGAGAGCAGGACTTGAGGCGTCACTTACGTTGGCACGACACCCAATTACAAAGGATCCAGGCCTTTTTATCAAGTCTTGATACACTGGATGAAAAAATCAACCCTTCGCCTATCCATCTCCCGGGAAAAGAACCTTTGCAAAAACGCATGAAGATACAGTTCGAGACGGAAGAAGAAATTGACGATGAGCTTGATTCAATGATTGATCATGAACTTCGTCTGTTGACCGCTGGATCCACGAATGGAGAACACTTGCAATAATTACCAGATCCTTTCAGTGTCGATGTTACTACCACAATTAATTGTATCCACGTTTTGCTAATAGATGGCCGCTTAATAAGCAGAATCTTTTTCATGAAAAGTAGCATTCAAGTGCCTTGAAAACCTCTGCTTCCCTTCGATGGAAATTGCATGTAGTAACTTCTAAACGAAAGACACGAAATACTTCTGTAGTCGTATCTTTAGCACTGGGACTGTGGAAAACCTTCTCCCGGAGAACAATATAGCTGAATTTTCTTGACTCGAACTAATCATAAATTATCCTAAATTGTGAGAGGTCAAGGAATGAAACCAATTTACCATTGTGCCACAAAACGTTAGACGATGCTTTAAACAGTATCATAAATTGTGCTATATCACCGGTTTCCAGCTTTGTGATAGTTCTCGAATACCGTGTTTTCCAGTTTAGTCACACCTTGTGCTATTTTGAGATGCGGGTACCAACTCATACGTCACCACTTTTGTGAGTACAAAACTGAAAACAGTGTTGTCATTGACACACAGCGACTGATCATTAGTGAAATCTGAGTATGCTTGGGGGAATTTCAAGCATGTAGCTTGAAGGACTACGAAAGTCATTCTCTTGCAAATCTTTGTGTGTCGAAATGATCTAACTAAATTGTAAAGTGCGGCAGAATGTCGTCATAATCTTCTCATACGGTAATACATCTTCAAACATAGCCGCAATGCAGAATGCTGCGTGTATTGTGCTCAAGAACGTGGACCGAATAGGACGGTGCTCCAGTAAATATTCCATAAAGTCGGCACGAGATTTTGAGCTATGGATTGAAATTGTAGAAGCCCGAAGTATTTATTCTTCCAAAGCCTTGAAGAAATAATGTTTCTTTCCCGCTCGCCAAATTTTTATTTTCGCAATTGATGCGATCTGTTCCTGAATAGAAAACAATTGAAGATCGACAAGAAAGGCACCAAAACTTCGAAGGGAAAAGAGTCATACTGAAATTCTGCTTTGCCTCCCTGATGGGAGTGGCTCGGATACAAAGAATTATGCAAAGTACCCACTTCGTTGGATTTAAACAACCAAACTGAGCCCCGAACTCACCACTCGAAAGCTCCAAATGGGTCCGAATCAAATGAGTTCAAAACTGTGGATGGGATATAAGCTCGTAAATCCCAATTTTCAAAGAGTTCAACCAAGGCGTGTATGTACACGCAAGCGCCACACATTAGGAATCGAGAACAGCTAAGAATTGAGTACTCTCGCGACTTCGTAGCATTGACACGCAAACCGAGCCGCGCCTCTCGATTGAGGTAGATGTGTTCCATGTTCAAATCTTACCCGCCCCGAACCGCAAGCCGACCTTAGAGACTTAAGCGACTGTCGCGTGTTAGATTATGCATACGCACGCCAGGTTCCTGGAAAAACGTTCTTGCCGATTGATTGCTTATGAAGACTTGAATGCCAGAAATCGGTAAGAGGGTGATTCAGAGGGCTTCCAATGGAGTGAAAAACTTTAAGTGAGAATTCGGTCTACGTAGTCGAGGTATGAATCCCCGTCGTCACGAGTAATTAACTCGAGTGCGATTCCAGACGTTTTCTTAAAAGTCTATTTGATGCATTACACATTATTTTTATGCTAAAAGAACCCAAACAATTAAACTCATATGGATTTGTTATTCACCGAAAAGCATATAAAGGCATGATTTTCCTTCCTTCAACTCCAACCCACTTCGTTCATTCGCTATGCAGATTACTAAGCTTGCTATCACTACTCTTGCCATCGTCACTGGTGTCACTGCTGCTCCTGTCGCAAACCCTGAGGCTGCTCCTCAGGCCGAGGCTGCGCCGCTTTTGGGAATCGCTTCAGGCTTGGTTAATACCGTTGGTAGCACTGTTGGCGGGATCCTCCACGGTGACATTCTTGGTGCCGCTGGTAACTTGGTTCATGGTGTTCTCAACTCTGCTGTGGGTGGCCTCGCCTCGGACATTGCCAACCCCCTTAACATTGCACCTCCTTTCAATGTCCTTGGTGGACCTGGTCCCTACGGCCCTGGTCCCTACGGCCCTGGCCCCGCTGGCCCCGCTGCCCCTGGTCCTTATTAAATAGTTCGTCGATGAATAGCAAATCTTGATGCACTTTACAATCTCATTTTCGCTCACTTAGTATTATTCAAGAGGGAGGAACCCAATCACCAACTATGCATCCGGTCGGCTGCAATGTCAGAAAGTCCAACTCTCTCTCATTATCGGATTCCAGCCCAGAGAAGTCTAAATCAAACAGTGGACCACTTGACGCCGGATAATGTTCACGTTTAAGACTGGTGTGTAGAAACAGCTTAATAGGCATTTCGCGAACTTGGGCGACACGTGCAAATCTCTCACGTTCCGCAGAGATATTCGTTACCATATCACGCCATGTTTTAATTGTATCGATGGGAAAATGGTCTGCAGTTTCCAAAACTTTTTTATACAACAACCCTAGACGTCTCCAGAAGTACATGATACATCGAATTAAGTAGGCAGCAGTGAATTTGAAACGAGGCAATAGAACTTCCTTCCACTCGTTCTCCTCGACAGGATCCAGGGGGACAGGTGATAATTGCGATTTCCACAATTGGTAAGCATCAGCAGGATATAGCATAAACACTCCAAGCATAATCGGCAGTTCGAAGTCCCTCAAAAAGAAGAACTTGACCTGGGGGAAAACGGCGAATAACATTGATTTAGCCGTTTGGTAAAAAAGGTAAGTCGCCAAATGAAAAGGCAGTCGCTGATCAGGGATTTTGAGCATTTGAGAGGGGTAGAAGCGTACCCATTTGTAGATTAGTCGGAAAAGCGTCTCTTGTTGCACCTCCATGTCGTCCATGTTATCAGCAATAACAGGATAGTGTAAATCAACGACATCGTTGACGAACTCCCACAAGTCCAAAAGCTTGAGTCTAATGAATCTGTAATTGGGCGCGGTTGGTATTATGCCATCGTCATTAGGCAAATGAGGCTGCTCACGAATCAAGAAAGGTTCCATTTCATCAATGAACGCCTTGAGAACACTACGAAACTCTTTGAGAACAGCGATGTTTGCTGCAGGCAAATACACCAGCTTAATTGAGTTTTTCATCAATCTGAGATGCACAGGGATAAAGTACAACACCTCTTTAGTTGCCGCGCTTCGATTGATATGGTAGGTCAAAATAGAAAAGAGACCATCCCGAAAACAATTTAATGAATGCAAAGTAGCTTCTGGATCGTAAACCGACATAAGGCTTAAAATGAACAGTACCAGCGCCGCCAAATCCGGGTGTTTTCGAGTATTTAGCAATATTCTCAAACGCTTGATAATGTAGGCGTAATGCTCAATCAGCTTCATAATGATTGTGTTTTTTGTTTGGCTTCGAGTGAGGTAGTGATCATACTCTGATGCATTTTTACCCCCATCTTCAATAGCCAGGCGGAAAACAGGGCACGAGGTGAATGAGTTGCATACCAAGTAATTGATGGTCAAATTGATTAGGCAAGAGTAATAGAGTTGTGACGAGAAGGCGCGGTGAATAAACAGAGAAAGCCACAGATAGTATAAATTACGTACATCCGCTAGCGTATTGCTTCCCAGCGCAATAGGTTGGGAAGCCAGGGCGATGTCATTGTCAAACAACATGGTGAAGTTCACACGCACGATTCTCGTTACCCCTAAATTGAATGTAGTCACCTCGTCAACCCCGTTGGCCAACTTCTGACCTATCAAAGTCAGATTAACCAGCAGCAGCTGTGGTCGGTCACATGTATCACTTGGGGTCACTCCTTCCTCTGCATCCTCAGTAATGGTATATACGGGGTAAATCATTCCATCGTTGGCCACTCCAGGCATCAAATTGGCAAAATTTTGTTTGATATTATGCTGATGATCACGATATCGAATTTGTTCGTTGGCATTACTCAATTGTTTTCGCAACGGTCGCGGAGGTATGCCGCCTTCGACTCCAAGCAGGGCAATCGATGCTACCAGCAGTACCAGGTCCAACAGCGTTAGCAGATCATTTGACGTTACCGTGGTCAACCGGTCAAACTCCTGAGCCAATTTGGCTTGACGTAGTTCGTTCAACTGCTCCTCTGTGTAATCAAGATAACTGCACCGCACCTTGTGCTTGACGCAATTTCGGCATTCAGGTAACTCTTCGGTGCACTTTACTTTGCGTCGTTTGCAAACACTGCAGCCATATCGCGAGTTCCGATGACGTTTCCTTCGTAGTTTCGGTGTAGGATTCATGACCGAAATCTATGTGTAGGCGTTGATTTTCTCCATACTCCGTTACGAGCCCTATAATCAAGTGAATTCCATTGCGCACACGTCGCTAAGAAAGGTAGCGAAACACGGCGCTATTCACTTTAAAAATAGCATCCTATACTCTGTTTACCCAAAAAAAAGTAAAACATCTATTGGAAAGGTGTCTGACCACTGTCGCGATGGAAAGAAGCTGGGTAAGCGAGTTTGCAGAACTGTCGTTCGCGAAAGGCTCTTAAGGGAGTAGAGGGCTGAGACATGCTAGTTGTCTCAAGCAATTTCGTTCTTTTTCGAATAATTGTTAAAATACTTGAGAATTTTCACAGGACATTCGGAATACATACAGCGGGTGAAATACCTTCGTTGCAGATAGTAGCTATAAAGAGTTCTTCATTGACGAACGTTATTATTTTTGTGAAGTATGAGAACTTCAGCAGTGAGCGTGCAGCGTTTGCGACCAACGGCTTGGTACCGTAGTTGAGCCGAGAGGATTACATTGACCAAAGATTATTAGTCCATATGAAGATAATTCCACCGTGAAACTATTAGTTGGTAAACGTTGCCAGCTGGTGGGTTAGTTTCCTGCTCGATAGAAGGGTTGGCCTTAGACGGAGGGTCAGTATTAGTAATCCTTATCTGTTGACTTAATCCATGATAGTCTCAAATACTGGTTGTGGCTAAATCATTAAGCTAACCTTTTAATAGTCGCTGCCTTTATCCTGTGCTAATACGACGGGAAGTAGTATGAATGTACGAGCTATGGGTTTAGCCAGTGGCTGAACTGATCCGCTAGGTCAATATGATTAATAAGGCGTTGCAAAGACGTCTGGTTGCTGGCTCGACCGGTGGCAGTCGAGCGGTTCAGTAAGACAGAGCTGTCGTTTGCGAGAGAGTTCTCCTTGGGAGAAGAGGGCTGAGACGTAGTTGATGTCGTAAGCGGTTCTTTTCTAATCAAATGAGTTACAATAGTCTCAGGTTCTTACAGGGCAACGTCGGTATCTATACTATGGGTGGGGTACTAAAGTTGCAAAGGTGAGTTATAAAGAGTTCCGTATTGACTAAAAGGATAGGTCTGTGTAACTATGAGTGAGTTTTCTCTGTGCGCTGCCACAGAGTTTGCAGCCACCGGCTTATAGCCGTGGTTGAGTCATGCGGAAGAACTTAGGTCTAGACCTACTGTCATAGACCAAAGTTCTACCAACAAAGGCATACTTTGCTATGTGGTCATATAAAGAATATATATTTAGTCAACACTCTTGTTAAGTTTGTTTAAGTAATCAAGCGGGTTATATAGTGAACAAGCGAAAATCACACACGTCTCGCAAACAGTGAAATACATGCGTGCTGTTATATCATAATCTAACACTTTGTTTGCATTTGCTAATACACGGACTCCCCGCAAGGTTCAACGAGAGACTTTGATAAGTATTAAAGAGTTGTACATTAATATAGAAGCTTATACCTTTGATGTAAAAGTGAAAAGTTTTAAAGTATGATTCGTTCACCATCCTCGACTGAGCATAATTGGACAGGTTTCAGAATACGACTGCGGAATGACTATATAGTTGAGGAGTGTGCGTTAATCTGCAAGCACGTTGAATTGTATAGTTCAATGGGTTTCGATAACTTGACTTGAAGAAAGATGGTACACAATCGTACTTAGCTCTAGACGACAGTCGTGAAGATTCTTTTCTTGACATTCTTATCAAAGACTTGTTCATCACTGAATGATGATTCGTGATTCAAACGCCATTGTTGTTTGACGAACTTCATCGCGGCAGTATTTTCACCGACGGTATTGGCCGATTGCGATAAACGAGTGCGCAATTGGCTCTTCACGGTATCCAACTGTTTCCGAATAGCAGCGTCGCGTTGCAGTACAAGCTCACGAGCATTTGTACGTACGACGAAGAAAAGCACCCTGCAGATGAGTTGAATCAGTGAGAGATTTGCGGACCCGTTCTCGTCACTCGTCCAAACTTCAACCATTTGAAGTAATTTCAAGGTGTACAGGAAAGGCAAGACGAGCAAGGCGTCATCAATTTGTGAAGGCTTGATTTTTTTGATGGTGTCCAAAACGTACTCGGGTCCAGTGACTTTCATGTGTAATAGGATAGGGTTAACATAGGTTTCGCCTCTCTGCATCGCCTCCCAGTCCTTGTATCCGATATCGAGGGCTTCCATCACTTTCTCACCCAGTTTCAACAGCTCGAGAGTTTGTTTAGTCACACGCTCATTAGTGTCTACCACTTCTTCTTCGGGATTGGTCCTTTCCTTTTCGACTAGGTCATCTTCGTATAGTTCGTCCATCTCTTTCTCCCGCTCTTCCTCGATAAAAACTTGGTCGCCAAACAGTCGCCACAAACGAAGCGAGTGATCATGAGAAGCAGATACCACAATCTCACCGACAGGATCTAAGGCAATACACCAAACCTCCAGCTGGTGTGCCGGTAAGCGCTGGATGCATTCGAATTTGTCGCCATCCCAGTACTTGATTAGGCCATCCTTACCAGAGCTGAAAAAGTGATGGGACTCGCCGACGAATTTGACATTCATAACCAGGTCTTGATGTGCAAAGATCAGTTTGTGACAATCTCCAAAATCAAGCCCCCAAATTTTGATGTTTTTATCAGCCGAGGACAGAATCAAAAGCTTGGAGTCTTGTGAAATGTCGATAGAAAGAACAGGAAGTTTGTGGCCATACAAAGTCAAATAAAGTTTGAGAGTATCAAAAAATACCACCTGAATATTGTTATTGAGCAAGGAAACGGCCACAAATCTAGTATCAGGTGAAATTTTAACAGACAATACATCCTCTGCAAGCTCAAGAGTGCGATGATGCTTGAACCTCATCAGAGGTACCCCCATGTAATTTTCTTCAACTTTGAAACGCCAGAATTTAACCAGCTTATCATTCCCACCAGTCACGAGAGTGGTACCATCTGTTGTAACGTCCATCAGCCAAACGGCAGCACCGTCTTCATGTCCACTTCCATGTGCAACAACTTCATCAATCACGGCCAGGGTCGCAAGATCGAACAATTCCATATGACCCAGCTTATATCCTACCGCCACAAGTGTGTTACCTGGCAAAAATTTACAACACAACCCATGACCACGTGTGGAAAACAGCCGAATTACCTTCGCTGTTTTAATATTCCATACCTTTAGCTCACCCTGAGACGCCAGGACGACCATCTGTCCATCTGACAGTATGTCAACCGCTCGCACATCAGTACGGTGTCCAGGCAATTCAACGGTGTGTGTTTTGGCCAGGACAACTTCCTTATTCACCGCCTCAACCAGCCAAAACTCGAGTGAATTTTGCAGCGACAAAAGCACCAGCCCCAGTGCCAGCCAGGTAGCAGCTTTCACCTTACCCGCAGCGCGCAAGATTGTACTGGGAGCAACTAACATAGCTATCGCTTGTTCGGTAAGCAGCTCAGAGATTTCTTCTTCACTATAGCCCTTATCGCGTAAACGCTTTGTCCTCTTTGCGGATCCTTTTGTAATCTCCTCAGATGCCCGGAACCGGAACAACTCAATAGTTTTATCTGCGTTCTGAACCATCAACTGACGACCATGAAATGCAAGCAAGTGAGTGCGAGCATGCGATTGCTTAGAAAACGTACCCTGCTCGACGAGGCGCTGGCCCTGACAATCATGAGTCGTATCAATTGCCCAGACTTTATTGTCGCCACTATCTTTTCCCGAGGTCACCATCAACAGGTCTTCATGAAATACCGCAAGCGCCCAGCACTCGGAGCCGTGGCCTAAGTAAGTCTCCACACACTGCTGTGACGCCATTTCCCAAAGCTTAACCATGCCATCTTTGGAGCATGAGACTATGAACTCATCATCCTGACCAACTAAAGCCAAACCTGTGATGGGACCTTTGTGACCCTTAAGTCTGAACAAGCCCTCCTCTGCTACTAAGTCCCATACGATAATAGTGGTGTCAGCAGAACCCGTAACAAGACGCGTACCCAGAGTATCAAAATGAACATGAGTGACAGGAGAGCGGTGGCCATTCAAGCTCACCATCACCAGTTTGCTGGTCAAATCCCAAACTTTGACCAGGCCATCCGAGTATCCAACACCCACTAGGTTCGTATCATTGAAGTGGCAAACCAGAGTAACGATCGAAGGGGGTGATTGAGTCGGGGCATTACTGGCGCCTGGAACAAGACCATCCACTAAGCGATCAACCAACTCACCTGTTTTGATGTCCCAGACCATCACTGCTTCCAAACCTCCCACAAGGGCTCGGCCAGTTTTATTAGTATGAGGGAGCCACACCACGTTAGACAGACCTGCAATCACCCCAAAAACTTTATCCTGCTCGAATCTCTCATACAGTTTGACCATGCTGAGTGGAGTTTTGTCGCCACAGAAATGTGTTCTATAGTTGGTTGACCTTCGCGATGCGCACACCTGCAGAATTTGATACAGGTGCGATGAGGTGAGCAAATGTATGTTCCATGTGTAAGCAAGTCGAAGACATCTCTCTGTGAATAAAATTAAGTGCAGAACAGCCTTAGTGTTGACGCCAAAATTGTGAAAGGTTTTGCAACACTTGGCAGACACTTTGGTAGATTTTGGAGGTTATTACAAATGTTGTCCTTGTGATATTAAAGTGTATGTGAAATTCTGCTCAAAATAGAAGCGATAAGGCGACAATCAACCAACTAGCCGTGGATCTAGCTGCGCTACTATCCTTATCCTCGTCATTGTTACTGTTGTTTTTCGAATTCGTTTCCGACGCTGATACAGATGAGCCACCATTGGTTTTGCTGCTGGAGCTGACATCAGAATTGCTTGAATCATTGCTCTCCTCTGTGTTATCATCCCCTGAGTTGCCTGACGTACCCGAGCCCTTGCCATCTCCCTTGTTGCCGTTGACTAACAGATGATCAGTCCCGGAAGTATCATTTCCGTCCGAGTCTTCCGCAAGAAGGTCGGACTTCGGTGGTGCCTTCTCACCCTTCTCCCTGAGGAATGCCTCAAAGTCGGAGTCGTAAACGGAATCTTTTGCCGTGCCGCGCCAACAATAACGCTCGAAACATTTGGCACACTCATCCGACTGCTTATCTCCATTACGCTCTTGGGAACGGCGGACAATGGCACAAGCAAGGCAAGTTTTCCACCCTTGGTCAGCAGTGAAATTCCCTCGGGTCGATACACCAAACCCATTCTCGAAAAGTGTGTACTTGTCTTCGGCATCGTAGTACATTTTGAAAGTCAGTGTATTTGACTCAGCGTTGTAATAGGAATTTGGGATGTACACCACCAAAGGAATATCGGTATCTTCACGCAGGTTACCATGATACTCATTAAGTATAGACAAGTTCTTAGCATCACATCCGTAAAATACGGGCACCTCGTTCATCTTATTCTTTAACTGTACTGCGACATTCGGTACGAAAGGGAATGGCGACCCTTTGCCTTGGGGGCTGAACTGTCGCTGATAGGTGGCAGCAATGCTGGTGCCATTAGGCCAGTTTTTATCAGTGTCTGCGGAGTTGTCATAAGAGATGATCACGTCGACCTTTCGTGCTTGTTGGATGAGTGGGTAGTAGGGGACATTTTGCATATCTTCACCACCGTCAACTAGAAAAAGTGTAGAATTATCTGTGATCGCGTGCACCCCAGCATCTTCAGCTCTGAAAAATGGGTTTGGACGATAATTGGCGACGTCCACCTGATCGTAACTCAATCGTCCCAAGATTTTCTGAACTACTGATTTGAGAATTGAGGGAAGACTCAGTTGAATAGTTCTGAGTAAAGCCTGGTTGAACAAGGACGACAGAGTGCCCATAATAAATCCAGCACTATCAAATTTTACAACACAACTCTCGGAGTCAACCGGCTCGCCACCATGCATTTGTGTGCCAAGGTATTTGACATCCGACATGTACCCCAAACTAGGATCCCACGACCCAAGCTCAAATGGGTTGACCTCGAACACAGTCAGATTCTCGTTGATAATAAGCGTTCCGGGGGTGCGCCCGTTAGCAACAACGATAGGAAACGGCATCTCATGATTTTTGAACAGGGCCATTTCGCGAATATCTGACCACAGAGCGTTGGAATTACCATCGGTGTCCGAGGGAAAGAATTGGTACAGTAACGCACGACCCCAAACATCGGTGATCAGGACATCAAAGCCCGCGTCATTCTTCGCGTCGATAGACTTACCAATCTCGGTATAGAATTTAACAACCTCGAGGAGATTCCACCCTCCTTGATTGAAAATTGTTTCATCCAAGTTCCAAATATCCTTGTAGCCTTCCCAAATTTTGGATAACGAAATCCAATCATTAAGGGCTAAAGTGCCGACCAACCAATTACCACCAGAAAGCCCCACGAGATATGTCGAGCTTTGTAAAAGACCGCCAAGGCCGTGGTCGTTACTGTCGTCGAACCGGTCGTCCAATGCGAGCAATTGGCCAGCACCTGCTAACATGGCACGATATCCCCCACCAGAAAATGCGAGACCTACTGTAATGTTATCAGCGGGAAAATTAACGTCAGCGTCTTTCAAAAACTTTTCGAGCGCATCCTTGGTTTTCTTTTTGCGACCCTCGAGATACTCCTTTTCACCGTTACTCAATGAATCTGCACGTCGAATCAACTTGCCTGTGGGACAGGTAGTGTAATATGGTTCATAATTGTCTGATTGCGTCAGGGAAATCTCGTCAGCGGTAAATAAAACATTGGATGAAAAATCCTTCAGCAATTTCGAAGGATTTGCTTCAGACTCGTTGAGACTCGATGTTGCCTCGGTTGTAGCAGACATTTCGGTGTCGGTACTTGATGAATCTTCGTCACTGGGGTCCGATCCTGAGGTAGAATTAGAGTCCCCCGTTTCGACAGCATCACCAGATGAGCCGTCATCAGAGTCACCTCCGGTTTGCTGAGCACTCAGAGTTTCGCTGTTGAAAAACCCACCAATCCAGTCTAATAAACCCTCGCTCGTAGTTTCTTGGTCTTTAGCGGCAGGTGTTGTGGAGCTATCGTCATCAAATGGCCAGATTGCCGTACTATGTGATGCAAGAAATGCAACAATGATTAAGGGTATCCTCATTACTTAATTACACCCGTTATTTGTTTAGTTATTAATACTAAGGAACGGCTAGACACTGTCATTTCCTAATTGAGTAATCAAAGAATTCTAATGCAGTACGTGCATAATTTCCTAGCAATTACGATTAACGCGGCGTTTGCTATCAATGCAAAGAGCAATCAAACGTACAATGCATATCACTTTCACACGGGGAAAGAAAATCGTACGGTGTGCATCTTTTGGTGTCATCTCATCGTACCATTGAACCTCTCAGTACCAAGTACCAAGGATTTGTCAGTGCACAATTCAAATCCGTATTGTATTATGCTGAAAAAAATCCTAGACTTTTGAGCTCGCTTTTCGCAACCACTTGAAAATGATATCTTTTCTTTTCTATGGCTACCTACTTCTTGGTTGCTTTGATGAATAGGGGGATCATCCCGCCCGTCGAGATGGTAAATCTGCGATGGTGAGTAACAGTTATGAATGCTCGAATGGTGCCGGCATGGGATGTTGTAGACACCACTTGATTCACCACTTTGTCCCCGGGTCCATCCGCGTTGAATAACTTTTGAAGAAATCTGTTAACCCGAATACATTGTTCAGGTAATGATTCGCGATAGTCTTCTTTGTACAACTCGTCTTGTTCCAGAACATTCAGGTCCAAAACAAAATCAGGAAATCTACTTGCAATAACAGACCGTGGGCTTCGCTTGTCACACAAGTTCAATCCGATAGTTTCGCGAATAAGCTCGTCAACCTCGACAGGTGTTGTGCGGGGCCGCAACCCATTCCAGGTGATCTGAAGGGTTCGACACAGTCGTTGCAAAGGCGACACAATAAAACGATGAGGAATGGGGGCTCCAAGATCAATCTCTCGCAACCATGCCTCATGGTTTTCGGCCGCTTGCTGTTCTCCTAATGGCGTCAATTGCGGATCTGGTGCGTACACAATTTCGCCATCGGTTTCCAACCTGTGCCATTTTTTATGCCATTCTTCAATTCCGACCTTATTTACCATTTCATTGTGGTATCCTTGACCATGACGTGCGCAAAATATTATTTTGTAACACTCGTCAGGGCCAGCATCCGTATTGAGCTCGGTGAGAATAGTATAAATCTCCGCCCACTCTCTCTTCTTCCCAAAGTCATGGATATAATTGAAATTAAGATCGTCAGTTTCATCGTCGTCCTGTCTAAAAAAGCCGGGCACCACTTCAAAGTCCCAGTCAAGGCCTTCTTCTTTTTCGGCTAAGCGGTAATATTCTTCTTCCAAGGCGGCATCACCATGTGCATCGGTGTAGTCATTTTCTGTGGGAATCAAGAGTGAAGCAAGCTGGTCGGCCATATTGATATGATGTAGTTGGTGGGAACGTGGGTCTCTTTAAGTATCCGCGATTTGCGAGAATTTCTCCGATATGCATATAGCGAAAACGGTTACAACTCCGAAAGTACCTTTCTCCGACTAATAAATTTAGCCAAGCTTACCGATGCAACTCGTGTACTTCCTAAAAGCTCTTCTGAAATAAAAAACGGCCAAATCCCGTTAGCCGATACCATCAACTCCATAAAGACTGGCGAATTCTGGTGTCTATCGGGACACAGTGGTCCCGTATACGATGGGTGTGTTGTTTCCAGAGAAGAACCAATGTAACCCCCGGGATCAGGCGACTTTGAGCCCAACTACACGCAAACACAAATAAAAGGGTCAAAAATGGACGAGTTGGGAATCGAACCCAAGACCTTTCGCATGCTAAGCGAACGCTCTACCAACTGAGCTACACGCCCAATTATTGAAGTTGTTTGTTGTAACTTTGTCAAAGGTCGATGTAGCAAGTACGTTCCTAAAACACACCTACCGCAGGTCAGCGTCTGTGGAGTGAGTCTTCTTCTCTTTCAATCAATTAGGTCGGTTAGTATGCAGCTAACCGTTACTACCTAATCTGGAAACTTAATTACCTATGATTTACGACTGAATATTTAACTAAGGGGACGAGACCTGCCCAGGGGGAGCCCAATTCGGTGGTAGTGTCAATGGCTAACACGCTCCCGACGAGGGAGAGACCAGGGTTCGATTCCCTGCTATCCTTTTGTCAACCCCACGAGCAGCTCGTCGTCAGATGCCTCCTACTATTTCGTTACCTATGGCGGGCCTTCTCCCACCAACCGCTTTGGTCCGGCTTCCTCGTGCCCTCGTGTTTTACAACCGGATCTTGAGTATTTACGTAAACTAGCACATATATAGGAGAAAAAAGTGACAGACCCTATACCTAAGGCTAGCCCACCTGACGAGCAGGTTACTAACCCACCAGCTGGTTATGTTTTTCAAAGTTTTTGAGGTGATCATTGACCTTTACTGAGCATTGGGTGCGAATGAATTGATTTGCGCAGTTCCACAAGAGGACAGGGAATTTTCCTGCTGATGGACTATGTTTACTAAGATTGGGGAAGACCACAGCACCGACGTGGGTGTATTCAAACATAATCTTGTCAGGATATAGAGCGCCAGACATGTTATGAGCTCATCGTTGATTTGTCTAGAGGCATGTTTTTGGCTCGATTCAAAAGAAACAGCTATGAACAGATAAATCAACTTTGACACAAGAATAATGCCTATGTTTGCTCAACCCTGTGAATGCTTCTATCGAAGCGTCTAATACCCCTAAAACACTTCGCACTATACTTCGATGCCTTATTTTACACAGTGCGTGAAAATTCAAATCATATACTACATTTCACACATCTCAAAGGATGAGCTCAGAGCCATTGCTATCGCTTCTTTTGAAGAATCTTACCACAGAGAAGAAGCAAGAATTGATCGGTTTGTTCTGCAACGATTTAGAGGACGCACAGAATGTTGAAGCTGTTTGCCTCTTAGCTCTGGAGGCTACCATGTCTAATCAGAAGACAGTCTTGAACTTCTGTAAGAATGTCATAAACGAACTGCTCGAGAGTAATTACACTCAAGTTATACGCCTTGTTTTTCAATTCGGAATTTACGACGAGATTTTGGCTTTTATCATGGTACCCATATCTGGTTATCTCAATAAGAAATTCAAAAACTTGCATGAAGAGTTTCTTGAGATTTTGGGCGATTATGAACCCTCAGCTGCTTTGCCTTTCGATGGAGGTCCTCGGGATCTTATTCCTTACTTGAATTTTGCACTGAGATTGTTTCAAAAAAGCCGAACAATTGACGACAAGGATCATCCAATTGACAGAGATTTGCTCCTTCTATTTGCTATAAATGATATAGCTGTTTGCCGAATAGTCGATGAAATTATGCGATGGCGACTCGACTGTGTTCATGATTGTGATGAGCTTGTTTGGAAGTCCGTTTTTGCTTTGATTAAGTGTGGAGGAGAGTTTGCAATTGAGGGCTATAAGCTCTGGCTCAGATATCTTTCCTCGCGTTCAGTTGCTCAGAACGCCCAATTTCAGAATATGATCTCGGAACCCGAATATTGGAAGTTCCTTCAACAAGGGTTAGAGTCTAAGATAACATACCAGCGCAAATACTCCCTCGCTCTTTTGCAGTTATCAATTCGTGCAATCAATGTCGAAGTTGACAACGAAATGCTTCGTTGGATTCCAGGTAGTCTGGAGGCAGCGTGGAAGAAGTACATGACATACTACGAGATTCTAGCGATAGATACGTCATTGCACCAGGCTGAAGCTGCTCAGAATGATATTCGGAAATTGTTAGATCCGGACTCTTTAGTTGGCCAACTGTGGGGCTTGTGTCTTTTGTCGACGGGGTTCGCTGCGTCAACGGACTCGGTCCGAAGATTTTCTTTGGCACTTTTCATGGAAATCTCCCCACAATCTATGGGAAACCTCGCAAATTCTCCAGGGTTTATCGTGGACGTTTTTCTTCCATATGCATTGCTGGCACATCATTTCAACATACGCAAGATTGATGGCGCAAGCCGATGTTTATACGGTGAGCTTTTAACAAATTTCATTGCTACTATGGCTCAAGAATGTCCGAAAATTGCCCGTATTATTTTGGAATATCTATCAGATAAAAGGGAATCGTTTGATCCGGCGCGGGTCTATTGCATGATGGGTGTGTTGAGAGGCTTACCTGAAAATTCTTTAAAATTCGGATCTGATGACATCGTTTTGATGAAGCTTGCCGATATCAGTTCAGAAAAGCCGGTATTTGAAATATTACAAAAGTGCATTATCTTGCGTCTTTTTACCAAGTTCGAATTCATGGAAATGCGTTGGTTTGAAATGTTGGTGGATTTTGCAAGACTCCATGGTTTCAAATATATATGGATGAGTCGAGGTTCACTCAAGAAGTACTCTATGCTGCACCTCGCTAAAGTAGATTGTTTTGACGAGGTTTCCACCGTTCTCAACTTGGCTTTGAAAGGTAGCGTGCCGCAAAACTTGCTGGTGGAGCGCCAAATTGCTTTGCTTTCACTGGGTCTCGATGTCGACCTTGATCTCAAAATTCCTGACTCGTGGATCACTGAGCCGATACGGCATCTCCATAAGGTGGACTTCAAAATGTACGCTGACGCAATTCCTGATTTGACTGGATCATGGGAAGTTGTAGTGGCCAATTTGAACTCTGCAAATTGCGCTGATCTGTTGGATGAAGCTATCAGTATCCTCAAAGCGTTTGTATCCATGTACACTCATTCGTCGTACGAACTTGATGTGCATGTTTTACTTCAAACGTCATTGCGCCAAAAGAAGCCTATTTCCCATCTTTACAAGTACAATGATGAAATTGATGCGGAGTACTGGAAGCTAATTGCAGCCACGGTTCAAAAACGTTCGACAATTATACCTGTGGCGGCCCTAGATGGAAATTTAGCGAAGCCTGCTGCTAATCTTGCGGTTGTGAGACTTTGTTGTTATTTACTTGATAACGAAGATTCTGATGAAGCGTCCATTGCTGAGTTTTTGGCACAATGCTGGCAGAATGTTACCTCGGCCAAACTTTTGTTGATTGAACAAGAAGTTCAGTTGGAAATTATCGCTGCCTTATTACACCCAAGGATCATGAAAGCTTCAATTGAAGTCGAGACTATTGCTCGCCTTCTAAGAAAGTTTTGCCTCTCTGTGCTTGATGGTTGTTTTGGCCGACGAAGTCTTTGGCCGGCGTTGACACGTGCGTTGTCCTATTGCCAACAGCGTTTGCCTGACCAATTCGAGCTCATAGGATGGTTACCTGAGGTCCTTGTTAAGGCATCGCTTATTCGCCAAGCAAATGTGCCAGGTTTTGCACTTGAGACGCTCGTCAACTCTATGTGGCGTCAAATTGACGAAAGCCAGGAATTTGACGTATATGCTTACGCTTATGGCCCGGAGGAATCAAGTGCGAGAGTCAACTTACTTTCTATTTTCAACTCGATCAGATCCTCGTCATTCGCTGACCGAATTTACAGGTACATACTTGACCATGACGAAGAGTTGTTGTACACCAAGGCTATTCGCACAACAGATTTCAATGAAGAGTTGGTGCGGGTCCAGTTGTGTCAAATAGTTGTCTCGCTTATGGATATCTGCACATTATTGGACCCGGAAGTTTATTTGGGATACGTGCTTACCCAACCATCCCCGTGGGCGAGGGTTTATTTTGAGTGGATTGCAGCCTACTTATTGATGGAAGAAAGACATCAAAACGTTGTGGATACTATTTTCCATCGCATAACGAGCTCTGAACTCAAGCCCATACAAGTTACCGCGCTTTTGCGGACAATTTACCTTCGTACTGTCCAGTTGACGGGCGATTCCAAATCTCATCAACTCAATCGTTTGCTTACTGTCCTCATCCTGAGCACATCGCTGAGTAAAGCAACAGTTCGACATTTTTCGTTATCTCTTTCGTGTGCAATTTATGCGAGCGCTCGTAACGAGACTATAGACCACTCACTTTTGAAGGTTTTAGGGGCCCTTTACGAGACCGTGTCATCCTCTCCTCAGTTTGGCTCTTACCGACCTGGCGATGCTCAGTTGTGGGATATAGTTGAAGACTTTAACTTAGTCAATATTGCTGGAGGGTTAGTAATGCGAACCAGTGAGCGAGACACGCACGATTGGCTAATGGCCGAATCCTTCACACGTTACCTAACGGATGGCCAAAAGGCACTCTTGAGACGGCCCGTGGGGCATGACCTACGGGAAGCTTGGATAATCTCGAAACAAAATACTTCACGGGCAGGTGTGTCAACTCGAGCTACTCCCACCCCTGATGAGCTGCGTTTACAAACCAAGAGCGGCGCATGGAGTACCGTGATGGATATCGATGCCAACGCTGCGCGTGCCGCGGAAAATATTGTTAGAAGCGACTTGATAGTTGTATCGTCACTAGTTGACAAAGCCCCAAACCTAGGTGGTATATGTCGGTTATGCGACGTTTTAGGAGCAGGGTTGATGACTCTTCATGACATTCAAATTAAAACTCACCCCCAATTTAAATCCGTCGCTGTTACTGCAGACCGCTGGATGCCTATGTTAGAGGTAAAGGCAGATGAACTCTTAGTATATTTGAGAACAAAGAAGCGTGAAGGCTATACTTTGATTGGCTTGGAACAGACTGACAATTCCGTTCAGTTGTCTGCGAAAGTTGAGTTTCCCAAGAAGTCTTTATTTCTTTTAGGGAAGGAGAAAGAAGGTGTGCCTGGTCATTTATTAGCTGAACTCGACTGGTGTGTAGAGATCAAACAAGTCGGTGTTATACGCTCGATGAATATCCAAACTGCTACTGCGGTTTTGGTACAGGCGTACTCTTCTCAACACTGTTGATTTAAATACTCGAAAAGTTCTAATATACATGGTATTGACGTCTTGGAGGTCCAGATAATGCTTGTCAACACTTATTTGCGGCCATTTGG
Source organism: Diutina catenulata (assembly GCA_030560525.1). Taxonomy (NCBI): domain Eukaryota; kingdom Fungi; phylum Ascomycota; class Pichiomycetes; order Serinales; family Debaryomycetaceae; genus Diutina; species Diutina catenulata. The sequence continues at coordinate 113,169 of JAKTTW010000011.1, forward strand.
GGGTCAAGCATCACTCGTGCGGCCGGAAAAATACCACCCATGGGAGAGCCAATATACACATTTGAGAATGGACTACGGAAAGTGGCTCCATATTTCAACAACTTCACTACAAGAATCAAGAGCCGGTGGTTAGGCAAAACACTCGTGGAAGTGCAGACTGAAGAATTTGGGCAAGATGCTACGGTTGTCCAAGGTGAGATCACTAAATCTCAATTATACATCGAAACAAATCAGGGACGGAAGAAAGGCACACAGGAGGTGATTAAGGGGTGGGAAGTCCTCGGTATACACCCTCTAAGTTCTTATGACCTCATCATCAACCATCAACATCGCCACGAGCCTAGCGTAGCTCATCGCGAGTTTACACAAAGCATGGCGGAGAGATACCGATGCCCATCTCAAAGGAAGACCATGATTCCCATAGTGTTTGAAAGCGAAGACCTTTTGGTAATTAGCAAGCCAACCGGGATCCCCACACACCCCACGGGAAACTATCATTACAACTCCATTACCGAGATTCTTAAATTTGATCTTAAAGTCGAAAATATTTGGCCAGCGCACAGACTTGACAAGTCAACGCTGGGTATACTTATTCTAGGCCGTAATGGCGTGGCAGGCAAATATTACCAACTGTTGCTCGCGAACAAACGGATGGTGACAAAAAAATACTACGCCCGTGTTTCGGGGAAATTTCCCGCAAACTCTGTCTTGGTGAACTGTCCTATATTTTCCGTGATATCAACAAGCGGATTCATCCGTCCTGATAACGCGAAAGAGGTACCAGCTGATTCAACAACTATTTTCACGCGGGTATCCTACAACTCTACTTTGAACCAATCGGTGGTAATTTGTCAACCTATTACAGGACGTACACATCAAATACGAATTCATTTGAGAAATATCGGTTTTCCGATTGTGAATGACTTCTTGTATAATCCCGTGAACGAAGGATTTGTGAACCAGCCCGTGAACAAATATAGAAACGAGCTCGACCGCGAACTTTACGGTCGAGTCTTCTCCAAGTTTCCTCAATATGGCAAACTTCAGTCTCCAGAATATCTAAATGAAGCATTAACCCAACCTCCAGTCGACCTTCACGAGGTATTGCGGTGGTACACCGATGAGACGATTCACGAAAAAGTCAACCATCTAGTCAAATTGCGGAAACAATCATTCGAAACATTGAAGAATCGTTTTGATACCACGTGCCAGGTTTGTGATCGCCAGCTTCTCGATACAGATCGCGACTTATCTGACCAGGAAATATATTTGCACGCGTTCAAGTACACTTATCGAGGAGACAAAGACGGTGAGTCGTTTGAGTTTGAAGATTATCCACCGGAATGGGGCGATATATAGCTTGCCCACATGCTTATACTTTGTGTTTCTGCCGGAAATACGGAAGGCGGAGCTTACGTGGCACCGTCACACTAAATATTTGGGCCCTAGGACCAATAGCATTCACATTTAAAGCTTTGTTCACCAAAGAGTTCTGCAACCTATGATTCACTAATTTGTTGATAGCAAACTGCACGTCCCGATGAATCATAGCAATTTCGGAGTTGCTTGTCGGATATTGGTGATATTGCAAACGAAACACCCCTTGTACAGACCTCTGTTGCGATTGCGGTAGGGTTTGGATGGCTTCATAAAGCGCACTACGTATAAGCTTTTTGTAGGCTGTTCGGCTAAAGGCAGAGTCATTGGGCTTTTGGCTAGTCAGGAAATAAGTTAAGTTGCAATACTTGCCACGATACAGACTGAATTTCATCTCCATCTCTTTGTTATTGAGTCTTTGAGAACCTCTTAAAGTGAAAACGAGCAGCACCAACGATTTCCGGTAGCGAGCAATAGGATGAACCTCAGGAAAATACTGTAGCCCGAAATGCATTGTTTGGCTTAAGAAGGGTTCCGACCTTAGAAGTCGCTTGTCACTAAAAAGCCAATTACTGGCATTCGCATCAAGCCCACGAATATCGTAAGGAATCCGAGGAAATCCGCTATTGATAAGCCCTTTTGACTTCCATTGTGGATGGTTGAGGGGTTTTGGTCCATACAGGGCGAAAGAGCTTGTAGGGCCAAGCACTTCTGAAGCTTTTGGCGGCACAAGATACTTCATTGGGATGATTCTCAACTTCGCACCAAGACAGTTCTGTGCAAACTCGTGGCGAAATAGAAAACTTACCAGACGAAGACAAATTTAACTATCATGAACAGAGCAAGAGAAAGCCTTGAAGTAGAATGGCACTTACATACGAAGTGGGTTTACCAAGTCAACATAGATTAATCAAGTTCTTTAAAAGGTATATGTATCGAACCGTTTAAACCGTTTCTATAACAAAAACAAGCAACGAACACCAAATCAAACACAAGAGAGTTTCGCTACCAAGCAATTCAAAACCACAAATCATGAGTTGCTAGAGCCTCTCAATACGTTCGCAGCAGACTCTCCAACGTAGTTCCCAGGGGGGTCGTACTCGCATACGACGTAGGTGCCTACTTTGCCACCGCACTGTTTGTACGCACAACCTAAGTATCTGGAAGACTTCCAGACAACTTGGGTAAAGTGATCGTAATGAGTTTCATCACCGTAAGTGTAGGTTTCATTTTCGTCGTACCACGCCTGGACAACGGCTTTAGCATCAGGGTAACCCGCAGCCAAATTTTCACCGAGGTCAGGAGCGTGAGAGTGGGTCAAAACACCCAGACAATCGTAATTAGCAGCCATTTTTTTGGCAAACTCGTAAGGTTTCGAAGCCCAAGTTAAAGGAGGCGCGTGATGGACCGCCCGGAATTTGTTGTGCATGTCAAGCATATCTTGAGCAAACTGCTTGTCAGGACCAAGATCGGAACTGCCACCAGTAGGAGCAGGAGCCGAGGAGGACGATGGCCCCGGGGAAGTTGGGCTGCTAGAGCCCTGGGCGGTCGGGGATGGTTCGTCATCGTTACCAAAGTCAAATAATTCGTCCCAGAACGACTTGTTGTCCAGCGCACCTGTAGACGTGGTGGCCGCAGCAGCATTGGCAGCGTCAGGCTTTGCTGAATCGTCGGAGCCAACGCCAAAAAAGTCAAACCAGTTGGATACGAAGGATGAATCCAAGAAGTTGTTGAGGATGCTACCAAAGCTGGAGCCAGTGGAAGACGAAGCTGGAGCAGCAGCAGGCGCAGCGGCGGGAGCGGTCAGGGGAGGGGCAGGGGCGGCCGGCGCAACCTGCGTGGTAGTTGCAGCGGCGGTGGCTTGAACGTAATGGGTTTCAGTCACTGCAGCAACGTTGGGGGTAGGGAAGGAAGCGGCCACGGTTTGTTGCGCGGCCTGCTGAAAGGCGTAAACTGTAGTAGCTGGACCAGCAGCTTCAGGGACAGGCAAAGGGGCCGCGGCAACCAGGGCGACTAAAGCAAGCACCGCCACTTGTGGGTTTAAACCTTTCATCGCTTAAGGAAAGTAGTGTTGTGGGTGAGTTGTGGGGATTGGCATTGTCGAATTCTCCGAGTTTTATAACGTGTGCCCAGGAAGTTGTCGCTTCTTTCCTGATTAGGTCCGCTGATCACTACCATATCCCATTTAGGGAATATTTTTTTCTGTGCATATCCTGGTCACCGAAGTTGGCAGTTGATTGGCTTAGGTGGGACACTTTGCAGAGGGCTCCCCACCGTCTAGAATTGACAGTTAGCAAGAAATGGGAATAGTCGGATCTTTCTTGTAGCACCTGTTTGGTTATGTATTTCTCTTTATCGTTCGCGACAATTCGCCAGTGTTCGCCAACGTTGAGGACACAATAAAAAATAATATGCAAAATATCTTAAAAGAATAGCCTACCTGGGTATAATTGAATTGGCGCCTTCGAAAGAGTGGTAATGGAAAAAAAGAAGCTGACGCCTTCGCCTGCGCCCTCAAATGCCCAGTATTCTTGTTAACACGTCATCAATGATGGACTAGCCTTGGTTTACCGTCGCACTGGAACGCGATTTATTTCTTCTTCTGGGTGGGGCAACTCACTTCCTGGCAACAAACCGTTCCGTTGTCGCACTAGAAGCCGTAAATAGGTCCAAAAAGCAATGCAGTTGATATTTATGGCGGGTACTTGCATGCCAACCATCTGTGGAGGCGAGTGGGGTTACCCTATATGAGCATATGCCATGAAAATTTGACCCCTAGCTCTGGTCTTCCCTTCGCAACAGGCTTGTGTTATTTCATCGTCGCTTGATGCCACTACGCAATTCAATAAACAATCTTGAGTGTGCGGGATAGGCGCCTGGTCGAAAACTAATCTATCTAAAATTTGGTTGCCTTGTAAATATGCTCTGTGTATTTTATTAGATTACGATCGACAGGTGTTTCAACACTTCCTTTTAGTAACCCGTGGTATGGCAAACTTGAAACTGTGAGCAAAGCCACCGCGTTAGTTTGGTCAGCAGGTCACAATCTTCTCATCTGCGTCCAGCTAAGTACAAGTGGTCGGTCGTGGCTACGGCTCGGCAGCTAATGACTCCCGCGTCTGGAAATATCTTAATCCATCCAATGAGTATAATATAGGCCACAATAGCAACCGCTGAAAGTGAGGGGCGCATAGTCATTTTTACTGAGCTTTAATAATATCGCAGATACTCTGGGCAATTATTTCAGCAACGCCACCACCTGTACAACGTACAATGACTTCAAACGCTTTGCCTAATTCATCCTTCGAAGCTAGATGGCACAAAAGTCCGTAATTTGCAACTTGAGTGTTCAAAATACCTGCCCCACGAACGTCAATGGGACCCTCATCTTCGATGCTTGCATGCACCACGGCAAACCCAAGTCGCGTGAGAAGTCTCACCATATTGGCCAGGTTGTGGCGATGCGAGGCGATAGCTGCGGTCCGGAACTCGCCATCTCCAAGCTGTGAGCCTATCTGAGCCCAGCGGGTGGCAAAATCAGCCTCGGTAATATGTTGCATGCCCTGGCTCAGTAACAGTCTCAAAAGTACGACGGGAAACCTAAGATTAAGCTGAGTGAACGAGCCACCACATGTAAATGCAAACAGAATGCGGGGCAGTTCGTCATTTTCAATACAATGACGAATATTCACCGAAATTTCCATAGATGTCTTGGAAGTGATTGTTGATTGTGGCAGTTCCGTGACCAGTGCCACGTACAGAGGATTCGATGCGTCGCGCGCGCCCAGTTGGAGAGTGAGAACCGTGAATCCAGTGATAATAGTGTTTGCCAGCTTACCAGCGTTGTTTATCACGGTAAACTTGTAAACAATTTGATGGTGGTCTTTCACCATGCGGTAAATGATTTTTACCAACTGGTTTTCGTAGAAGATACCCGCATCGTAATGAAGCATACGATTGTAGCCTGCAGCCCACCCCAGTGTAAGTGCAGGTGTTGAGGTGGATTGCGTAGTCGGCTTTGCAGCAAGACCCATCCGGGTGTTTAGCGGTGACTCTCTTTGGATGAACGCTGGTAGCGGTAATAAAATTGCAAGAGCCACTTCTGGCGACGTTGTGGCGAGTCTCAAGTATTCGTGAGCACGTGTTTGTATCTCTAAGTCTAACAGCATGGTTTCAACTTCCAACAAATCAACAATGTCAGGGATAAAGTCGGCTTCGGGGAACTTAGCGACGAATTTTATAAAAGTGGATAATAACATGGCACGTGTCGCTAATGAAACCTTGAAATACACGTTGTACAACAACTTAAATTGGGCAGCTGCCAGCGTTTCCGCCAGGTCGCTGAGTAATTGGCAAAACTCTCCCAAAATCACGGAAGCTACTTTAACCAAGTTTTCGGGAGTTCCTGGTGACGATTTACCATGTTCAGGTGTTTGCCTCAACAACAGAACAATGAAACGACAAGTTTTCGCTTGTAAGTCGGGGTTGTTTACAACGATTTGCACGATACGTTCCCATATTTCATGCAGAATAAACGACGCCCCATTTGCATTGTAGCCACCACCAGCCTGTAACAATCGAAGCATCGTGGTAACATACCATGTCAGGTCTGTGGCAAATTGCTCCGCAAGTACGGCGATTTTCACCGCCAATTCTTGTTTAAGGGAGAAGTAGCCAACCGGAAAATACTCTAAAAGCTTAGCAATCACCTGCGGGTAGGAGTCCCGATGACATACAGAACAAATAAGATCCAATGCCTTGCGTCGTACCAGTACGTCTTTGTCATATAACAATTTGTAAAGCATGGCGTGGTGCGGGTCAAATTTACGTGGTTCAAGCTGGGTCAGGCGTGCGGTTAGTTTTACCAACGCGTCTAACGCGAGATACTTGGTGTTTGTGTCTCCATGTTCGCACAATCCGAGTAATGCTGCCACTGCGCCCTCAATTGCATCGGGAGAAGCATCGAGGAACATTGCCAACAGCACTGTTTGGAACAAAATAGCCGTTTGGGAATTCCGGTTAGGCAAACCACGGGCAGGCTGATTAGCATTTTGAATCAGCTGGGCCACAATTGCGCGTAATTGACTGAGGACAGGCTCATCGAAGTCAACTATCAGTAGTACCCTGTTGCCATCATTTCGTTGAGCCAAGAAGAATGCCTCGAGTAGCTGTAAAAGCTTGATCACAAGCCATGGAGCTGGGGTACTGTAATACAAGAACGCTGGAGGGCACTTATGTTCGACAACTAACTGGTACAACCGCAGGGCTATTGAAGGTAAAACCAGCCGAAGAAATTGCGGTTGACGCAGCAACATTCGCTCAATCACAGGAAGTGCCAGCGTCACCAAGTTGAGGTCGAGCAGGTCCACTAAAGTTAACAATCTCGGCACCCAGGTATCTTGTACCTCAAAAAATACCTTCAAAAGGGTATTAAGAGCCAAGACAGCCTTCAGTTTTACCACCAGTGAGGCCATGGGCAGGGTACAGTACAGATATACCACATCAACTAATTCTTGCCACAAGGGTGCAGTTTCGTCGCCCCCCAGTATTCTGGTGCCATCGTTCACCGCGAAAGCCAGGGCGATGTAGTTGATTGCAAGACAATTGACAGCCTCCAGTTCCAGTTTTAAATCACGTATTAAAGCTGGATGCATTTGTTCAATAGTTTCCACCAAATAATCCGAGACTCGCCCTCGGCGAAACCCCAGCAACACCAGCATGGCTAAGTAACCTAACAGCTTCTCCAGAAAAACATTCAGGTTGACCAAGTCTCCCAGTTCCTTCACACCAAAGTCCACTTCTTCGGAGTACCCCAATAAGAACATATACACCAATTTGCACACATACTTGCGCCGGTTGTACCCGTTAACCAGACCAGCAAATTTGGTGCGTATGTTGTTGATTTCGAGTGTAATTCGTTTGCGCTCTTCATCCATGTCCTTGGAGTTACGAATGTCGGCGATGAACAGGGTCAAACCCTTCATCTGTGGAGCCATGGTGATCTGGCTGCGATCCGCTTAGAAGGTTTTGACGCGTTGCGCGCCATATATTTGCTGCATATTGCTGATACTGCGGCCGACCATGTGGCCGACCCTACAAACCAAGCATACACCACGCGATTTTAGTTGGGAGGAGGGGAGATGGTTGAGAGACCTCTCGTATGTGTGAAATGCAATTTTTTATTACAAACTCCGGGCGTTTCCGAAATATCTATATATTTGTGTTTCCATTTTCATTGCATGAGGGAATGGAACAATTGACTCCGAACATAGTGAGCAGCGTAGGTCGGAATAGAAAGGGTTAGGTTGTTGTTTTCATGGCAACTCATATTCAAGAAACACCACAGTTTTTCATGAGACGTTTCGTGCTGTAGGTCTTAAAAACTGTCTAGGCTCTCGAAGACATGAATCGCTTTATATTTCGAGAAGGCTGTTTAATGAAGGTGCAGGCTAAATACAGCACATAATACAATGTTTCAATTGGATTATTCCTCGATGTGATTCGTAATGCCAAGAAGAAGTTTGAACTGAATATCGAGCCCGACTAAGTTAATACCTTATCAGCACTATGAATTTCAATATGCAGCACCGGTACATGGCGCTACCGAAATTTTTTTTGGGCCAATCACCAGCCAGAACCGCGCGAGTGCGAGACGCACCGATTTTTTTTCATTCGAACAAACCAGGTATATCCAAATACAATGTCGTCTGTTGCCAAGCAAGCCACTACTAAGATTGAATGGTCGAAGGTTATTTCTACCCTCGGGTTGACTGGCGCCACCGCTTCGTCGTTGACCGCTTTCAAGAAGAGATTCGACGATGCCAAGAAGGAGAACGCCGCTCTCTCTGCCCAGCCCACTACCGTTGACTTCGCCCACTACCGCTCGGTGTTGTCCAACCAAAAGGTCATTGACCAGGTTGAGCAGGCTGTGAAGTCTTTCCAGCCCGTTAAGGTGGACGTTTCCAAGGTTTTGTCCAACATTGAGATTTTCGAGGAGAAGGCTGTCGAAAATGCCAAGTTGACTGAAAAGTCGGTCACTGAGGAGATCAAGCAATTGCAGGCCACCTTAAAGGACATCGAATCGGCTAGACCCTTCGACCAGTTGACTGTGGACGACGTTGCCGCCGCTTCCGACTTGGATGCTAAGGTCACTTACATGGTTAAGAATGGTAAATGGGAGGTGCCCGGTTACAAGGAGAAGTTCGGTGACTTGACTGTTATGTAAGACAAGTATAGCATTTTATAAACGATAAAGTATTGGAAAACAACCGTTCAAGCTTGATGACACTGGTGAGGATCTTAAGTGTGTGTGTTCATATCACGTATAGCATTTGCAAAAATAATACGCCTCTACGCTTAAACCCAATCACAGTAAATAATAATAAAAAAGAAAGGTCGTACTCGGATTCGAACCGAGGTTAATTGGATCAGAACCAATGGTGATAACCACTACACTATACAACCCAGTATGGTCGTTTTTTTTTCACTTTTCCTGAAAATTAACTAAATACTTAGAAAATTAACGGCATGCGTCTTTTTTCACTTTTCCTGAAAATTAACTAAATACTTAGGTTATAAACGGCAAGCGTCTTATATGGGGAACCGTTGATCGGAGAAAAACCCATTGCATCTGTCATAACATGTATGTCATGGTAATTGGTTGGCTTATGTCAATCTTTGTTGTATGAAGCCAGGTTCGTATTTCTGAATATCAACGGTTCGATTCCCCGCTACCCTTCTGTCAACCCTACGAGCAACACGTCGTCATATGACTCCTACTCTTTTCGTTACCTATGGCGAGCCTTCTCCCACCAATCGCTCTGGTCTGGCTGATGTTTTTCTCGTGTTTTACAGTCTGATCTTACGTTTCTAAGTAAATAGTTAGCATATTATATGGAAAAAATACAAATCAACATGTTAACTCGGCTTTCACAAACAAGTTCCTTGTTATTACCACCAACCCCTTCCTGCGTCAGGTTAATTTTAGCGTCACACTGCTCCAGTTTCCATGGGCCCAGTTTAGACATTATTAATACAACGAGTTTTTTCTTCAATTTTTTCTGGAGATTTACTCCCTGCTACCCTGCTGGCTGATGTTTTCCTCGTGTTTTACAGCCAGATCTTATGTATTTACGTGAGGTCGCGAATATATGGGTAAACAACAAAAATTTTACACCTTCACGTTCTTTTGAGGTTTTTAGCGTGGTGGCCAAGAATCAGATTAGGCAGGTTTCAAACCAGATTAACGGAATAAAAGAAAAATTTGAAAAATTTTGCGAATTTGGGGAAAAAATGGTACATACAATTTCCACTGGGATCACTTTACATTTAGATATCTGTTCTTTCAACTATTGAGGCGTCCAGATTGGAGTAAATCATTCTCGTTCCTAGATGTATGGGGAAAAACATTCGTATATACAAAAGACCAAACTCAGAAAAGGGAAATGGGCATTATTGCGGTGCGGATTGTCTTGGCTCTTCAGCGCCACGTTCGCTTGAAGTTTTTCAAGACAGGATTCATCAGAGTATACACCACTTGCAATTTCATAAATCGGATAGTCCTAACAAATGATGGCATGCTACATATTACAAGGTTTGGGAACAAAAGTGCGGAAACTCGTATTCATGGTACTTAAGGCTGCTTCGCACAAGCAGGGATCATCAATGGAGGCCTCTTTTGTTTCGAATACTTCACAATGATTCTCTACATTAGTCATTACTTCCGTTACCTTGCGTCATCCTTATTTTTCGCCCCTGCGCACTAACGACCCCAGGTGCGATAAGACCCCACAATCTATCGCCACCCACTAAATGTCGGTGGGCATCGACGAAGACAACAATCCGTTTGATCGGCCCCAGAGCTATAAGCCCGATTCCCATGCTAACGGTCTTAACGCGACTTACCATGCTCCAAACGCCACCAGCGTACCTGACAGCGATGACCTTCTTTATAACAAAGATCCCCGTTACAGCACTATGGTTCTGATCAATCCTGAATCTCGCGTGAGTCGCATGCTTAAGCCTGGCATTCCGCTTTTTATTGAGATTGTAGAGGCATCCAATCTGAGTGAAGATCTGCCAAAGAAGTACGTCGTTTACACAATCCGGTTGACGAGTGATGCTTTGCCAGACCGTGCAGAAACACGGCGGCGATACCTGGAGTTTGAACTGTTGAGAGATATTTTAGTTCGCATCTTCCCGCTTGTTGTGGTGCCTCCGATACCTCCCAAAAACTATTTCAACTTCATCAAATTCGTGAAGCCGGAGCTTGTATTGCCACCCCAGGCCGAAGGCCTGGCTTCTCCCAATAACAATTTCAGGCTGAAATTGGTTGAACACCGTAAACGGCTTTTACAATCGTTTCTCAATCAATGTCTAGCGCTCCCCCAAATCCGAGGCCTCGAGTTTTTCGCTAAGTTTCTAGATCCAAATTCAAATTGGGCGGACGAAGTGGCGCTAATGCTGCTGCAATTACCTAAACTGGTATACCAGCTGAATCCTGAAAATGGTCTTAGAACAAATCCCACCTACGAAGATATGCCGCTGCCGCTGCCGCTGGGAATGAAGCTGTTTGTGAAACGTGGAGCAAGCTTGCTCACCAATGACGACGGTCGAGCACTGCCCGATGATGACGTTACAGTTCCTGTGGACTCAACCGCCCTTGATAGTCTAAACAAGCGCATAGTGGACAGCCTAGCGGCCATGTCTACTGATTATGCGGAGCTTGGTGCGGCTTTCAATGCGCTCCTGCTTTCCGAGGGACTTGGAGGCGAGAGTACGCCAAAAGTCAACGCAATCTTGGATGGAATTGGCCAGGTGTTTGATCGCTCGTACATCACAATAACCGCACTCGTGGGGGAATTAGAAACCAAATTTCTGGAACCCTTAAGTGAAGTTGTGGCTGTCACGGGAATTTTGCACGATATTGGTAAGTTTGAACAACGCAAGCTTCGTCAGAGAGGTTTGCTAGAGCAAGAAGTGGCAAACAGAAAGTCAGAGTTATCGGCGCTTTTGCAGGCAAAAGGGCAACCTACAACTCACCCGGTACTGGCTAGGCCTCTGGCGCGGCAGATATTCTCATTCAAGAAGTTCTCGCAATATGTTAGTGACATTATCGACCAAAACCCTGAGCAAACTCGGAATGCTCGAATCAATGCCCTCACATCTAAATTGGCACTGTTAGAGCGATGTCAAAAGATTATGAGTGAGGATTTGGCTTACATTAGCGACGAAATAGCCAAAAACCATGCTACGTTTCACCGCAAGCAGCTTAAACTGGTCTATGACATATTGGCAGCCTATAACCGCTTCCTTATTAATTGGGCCAGAAAAAATTGCGACATTTGGGAGGAGGTCAGGGAAGAGGTACAAAAATTGTAATATACTACGTACTTAAATATTGAATCACAGCTGGGCCCCATTCATTTGCACGCTTGTATTCGGCAATGTCGGCTGGCAATCCCTTGATTTGGCCAATCAACCGCTCGCAAACTTCAGGACCTTCAGCTTTTATCGCAGAAAGAGGTAGCATATACGTACGGATGGTGAAGACCATAGCACCCGTTTTTGGGAGCTTTGTTAAAGTCTGTCTTTCGCTGCGATAGTGAATTTGAGAATTAAAGTCGCATTTGTCGAAAGGGATAGCTTCTTGCACTTTTCCCGCGGGAAGGTTGTGACCCTTATTCTCCTTGTCCGCAAACAACTTGTGGTGAGTTTGCATCGAGAAGTTAGAGCGAGTTACAATCTTACCAGGTGCTAACCTGTTGAAAAACCGATTCATCGAAAGCAGAAGCTTTTCTTGGTATCCGGGGATCTCCTCATGAATGAACGAAAGTGGGGCGTTAAATCTGTCGCGAGGATTGAAGCCTGCGGCAAATGCAAACACGCCGCCTTTGAAATGGTACTCATCACCGTGAGGCTCATTGAATCGCTTTGGATCTTTTAAGAGAATTATGAAATCCTCTTCCATCGTATCCACAAGATATTCAAGATATGGTATCGTATCCCCTGAAGTAGAGGCAACTCGGGGGACCCGAAGATTCATTATTTTATTTTCGACTTCATCACCAATCACTTCGAAGTATTGAGGGTATCTTTTGCAAAAAAATTTGATTGTGTGGTCGTAGAGCTCACGAATAGCATCATCACTTTCGGGTGTACGGAAGATAGTACTCTCGCGAATGTCCTCACGGCCGTTATAGTCTGGGTGTTGATTGCGGATAATCTTTTGTTTCGCTTCAATCCGCAGTTTATACGTGGGCTCAATCAATAACCAATCGTTAGGGTCGAGATTTTTGATCCCCATTGTCAACTTGTACTCCCCATTTTTGAATGGAAAGGACTTAAGGGCTTCGACTTCATCCCAGATGAAGTCGGGATCCACTGGAGTAACCCCTGCATTTGTAGGAGCTTCATAAAGCAGACTAGACCTGACCTTTGAATGCACCAAGGGCTTTCTTTGCCTCGAAATCCAAAGTGTAAGAAGTAGTACTCCACAGAGCGAGATAACGCTGACTCGGAGATTTGATCCCTCGAAGAGTGTGGAGTATTTGTTAGCTTCAACCACCTGTGAGAAGTTCGTCATACCTATACCAAAGCTTAGTGGAGACGTACCTAAGGAATTGTAGTTCCCTTTATAGATACAGAGCGCATTGTTCATTACTGATTTGCTCGCATACATCCGTTGTGAACTGCCGTATGCGATCTCGCACTTATCATTGCCCCATAACTCCAGAATCTGGGGTAGGTCCAAAAGAGAGTCCCACTGGAGGAGGAAAGTTAAAAGAGGCAATGGCCGTAATTGTATGGGTGGTTTGTGCAGAGTTAGCGGGATATTTTTGCTGGTCTCCTTGAGCTGCTCCATCAGGAGACACTCGCTAACCATCTCTAACGTTAGGTTCCCCGCATTTCAACCCCCCTTCGATTTTAGTTAAAGTTATAAGAAGCGATGTTTCCTTATCGTTAACTCTCTACCTCAGGCGCGAATGAAAAACGCCTTTTAGAATACGGACAACGAGTCCCGACGCGCAATTCGAAAATGTCTATTACGTAACATAATTCACTTGGCCACGACTTCAGTGGTCCACTCAATGACGGTCTTGTCTTCCCCATCAATTATATAGGTGGAAGTGATGGGGTAAGAGCCTCTCATGAGGAACCCACCAGGGGTGGTATCCTCAGGAAAAGGGAAGGAGTACTCGGTATCAGAAGGTTCGTAATCACCAACGAGAATGTCTCTCGACTTGATGGGGATACCGGCTTTTTTAGCAACCTGCTTGTATTGGAAAGCCTTCACTGAGGCGCCAGTCACTTTGAAGTGAACAGTAGTGACATACTTGGATGATTCGGGAATCTTCACACGAAGGTCGGGGCCGCCAACCTCAACATCGAAGGGCTCGGCGCCCTCAACAGAAACGGAAAATTTGGTAACAACGAGGTTGTCGGAAACGGTGATCGGCATAGTGAAAAATGTTCACTTCACTTGGAACAAACAATCTATTTAAATGCTTTGTTATTACCACCACGCTATTGCTCCATACTTCAACCTCGGTTTTGTGCTCGATTTTTCCCAGAACGGCAATCAACCCCACTCTCTTGCATCTATCGTGGGGTAGCCGCATAGTGCAAAAGCGTTATGGAAGGCCGAACGGTACGACGAAGGGATGTATTATTGGCTATTCTTTCGCAACCTATAATTTTATTGTTTCAATTGTCTTTGTGCTACTTCTGACCAATCAACCTGAGATCTACTTTACAGGGCTTTTGGAGACTTAGGATTATCACATGTGCATACTCCCCGAAAAATATCCTTAGGAGTGTGTCACTATCAACGCGAGCACGATAATCAATTTAAATTCCATTTGGCGAAACTTCTTTCATGGTGTCAAGGGTAAGTATGAATGGGCTGATGGCAGCAAGGAATTTAGGACATTTGACTACTTTCTCTTGATCTCCGAAGAAATTTTCCGGCAATAGACTTGGCATTGAAGAAATCGATCGGGCCAGATTGTGTTTTTCGCGGGGTATTTCTTACTGTACGGTATGTTGCCTCCGCACCAAGTGACGTCCGTTGGTGCGTACACCTCACAGCCATGTTTCCTACATGCTGTCCCATCTAACGGTCGAGAATCCGCAGTGGGGTAAGCGGGTGATTTCTACATACTCACAGTCCTGCCTTCTGGAGCACTCTCGGTGAATGTGGATGCATACGCCAATGTTATCTACGAGCCATTGAGGTAACTCACTTCACTGGGCCCGATTGGAGGTAACCAAGAATTCAACCAATCTCTGTCGTTGAGATGATGTAGCATCAGGTTGATGGAGACTGGAAGCATAAGCAGAAATATGAATGAATCCCCACCTAACTGGAAGTACACCCCAATTCCTTCGAAACGACCTCCACACTTGTAGTGAAAAATGGTTGAAGTTGAAGTTTACGTAGTCATTCGATCTAGCACTGCTCATAAGTTTTGATTAAATACAAACCTCTTTGCTCTATTGTGACAGTGTACGGGCAAAGGAGTTTGACAAAACTCTTGGATTATATAAGCCACCTGCACATTACCACTCGCTCGCTGATCATGCTGTTGACCTCCACCGGTGCTTCTTGCATGGAGATCGACTACCTTGTTCCGCCGCTTAGGTTCTCTACAGTTGAGCCACGCTTCCACCGTGGCAGCTATCCGCGAAAAACCAATTTCCCATTTCTCAAGCTGCTTCAACTCAAAACCCTTGTGTCGCTTACGCCCAACCCCATAACAAAAGATACTGACCCTGCTCTTTACGACTTTGCTCAGGAAAACAACGTCGAACTTGTACACTTGGAATGCGCACCACCGGGGAAAGGCAAAAAGCGTGGAGTTCCTTTGGATTACACGACTATATTGCATTGTTTGAATCTCATCATTCATAAGAAACACTCACCAATTTATGTGCATTGCATCAATGGGGGCCAAGTTACTCTGTTGCTAGTGGCTTGTTTAAGAAAACTCCAGTTTTGGAGCTCCATAACAATCTTCAATGAATTTATCAATTTTGCCGCGTCGATTACTGTTAGTGATCGAAAATTTGTTGATGGCTTCAGTGGAGAAATCAAAGTTGAAGAAGGTGGTAAGGTGGACTGGCTTTGGATTGGAATGTCTAAGGGCGTTGTGGAAGGGCATCCTAATATTCGCGTGGCACTTGCTGGCTAAGTTTACTCGAATACCGGGAGAGTATATCACGAGGAGTTCCAAGGCCGTAACGATATAGTTTCGAAATTGAGTGACTGCTAATGTGAATTTTAAGGTTTATCTGTCTTGAAGAACCATTGGCACCGCACCTTAACTTGCATTCGTCCCTGTTCGTGGGGATGTGGTTGCTTACATATCATTACAAAAGTTTCAGAGCAGAACATAGTCACGCGATGAGGGGAATCTGGGGTTTAAGCGATCACTAGCATTGCGATTGCGACTACGAATCGCTACCAATTTTGGTGGAAACTCACCATGCACTCGCAATTGATCAGTTTCGAACCACAAGAGATTGTCGTGTTGAGACAAGGCGTTATGTCCAAGAGCATCAAAGCTTAGACTGCATCTCCCAAATGGAATACGATTGAAGCATTTTCCGATCAATAGCAGCGTGAGTTTGGTTGGTCCATGAGGGAGGAACTGTAATCTTATTTCGTTCACCTCGAATGCTTCTATCTGAAGGTTCTCCAAAGTAGCGCTCAAGGCTAATGGTTGTTGATCCATTTCTATGTTGCATCCTCTCAAAGTGAGGGACTTGAGGTGTCATAAGAGGCAAAGAACTGTTGAGGCGTAGCTTGAGGCAGTTCAAAATTTGAAAGCCCTCGGTTATCTATCCACACGTCGATAATTAAATACTCAATATGCGTAGGTAATGACAGTGCATTGAAGCGGCCACACTGGATATCAAGTTTCGACACTGTTTTTGGTAACTTAATTGAATCGTCGTACTCCATCGTTACTATTTTGAACGAGTTCAACGCCAGCTCAGATTCAAACATAAGGCAATCCACTTGGATCCTCTCTGAGGTTATCGCCAAGTCTTGAACAGTGGCTGGAACTGCCCAGCTTAATTCGAAGGGGCTCGGAGGTCGTTTGGACCCTGTGGTCTGATAAAAAGCGGAGGGTTTATGACTCCAGCCCCTTCCAATATAAGTAATTTCAAGTTCTCGAATATTTGAGAGTCCTGAGATGTCTTCCATCAGCTCAAGGTTGTTGGTACTTAACTTAAGTATATCCAAGCTTGAACAAAGTCTTGCTATTTTAATGGGACACCCGATTGCATCTACTTGTGTCGCACACGGTAAATCCAACTCAGTCAACTCCTCATTCCTTTGCAAATTTGCTGGACATTCAATACCAGAGATAGTTCGCAATCGATTATCTGCAAGATTAAGGCTCTCGAGATAAGGGAACTTATTAAACGGAAATGAATTGAGGCCAAGTGATCTTAACGTCAAATGAATGAGTGTGTGGGGTACCTTTAGTAGATCCCAATTGAAGGCTTCGTTGTCCATGGAAGGACACAAATAAGATATGTGCAATACTTTTAGTGTATCAGGGAACTCCAAGACTCTTCTATTGCAACCGAATTCTACTCCATGGCATCGAAACGAGGCTAATGCCGGAAATTTTGGCGGGTTTTGGGCCCAAAAGAACTTATCAAAAGTTACTTGGGTTAGATAGAAATAGTTAGCGCAATCGTTGACCAACGTTGACAATGAAATTAATGGAAGCATCGTATTAGGGACTTGAAATCCAACTATTTTCTTAGTTCTGAGCATAAGAAATCCTTTTTCCAAAAATCTCGCAAAGTGTGGTGACTGGCGTGGGGTACTCGGGTCCCACTCAAGCAGCTTTAATGTCCTTCGCAGATATTCAATCAATCGTAAGCAGGGTCGGCATACTCCGTATTTGAGGATATCCATTTGATAAGCAAAGCGTCCTGAGAGACTTGAAACGACTTGGCCGTAACATTTCGTGGACATGAGGTGTGATACCGTAGTTGCCGAGTTTGAGATTGACCACTATGGGGGCGATAGTGTCCAAGCGTACGGCTCTGCATGGGTGCTTATAAGAAAGTGAAATTGAATTGATATTCGGACTGGTGAGATCTTCCTCCTCTGTGAAAACGTGATCATAGTGGGTTAGTTAGCTCTAATTTAAGCTCGACATTAGGTAAAGCCAGAAGCATTTCGTTCCAACCGTGCACGTCATATCTGTATGGGGTTGGAAAAGTTCTAAGCCACGGGATGGCTATGGCTAGTAATACCTTAGCTGAATCGTGGCTGTACTCGAATATTAGTTTCCATATTTCGGGTGGCAACGATTCCATTAAGTGGAAATTAGCTGTCTCGCCTGCACATCACACTCGAGATAAAGTATTCGGAAGCACCAACAAAAGAACATTGATTGCACAGTGCTCAAGGTGTAAGGAGCAGCACTGAAGAAGCGCAAAAAGATGAGTTAAGTGGTCCCTAGCGGGATCGAACCGCTGATCTTGGCGTTATTAGCACCACGCCTTAACCAACTGGGCCAAGGGACCAGTTGTGGATCGTTTTTTTTCACTTTTTCCTGAAAATTAACTAAATACTTAGAAAATTGTAGTAATCAATTAGTCTGTCTTTGGAGCCAACAGGTGTAAGTGAATGCACCCAAGAAAGTCCCTAACGCACGTAGCGGAGGTTGTGTGATAGTAGATTTCAAATTTTAGAATTTAGCTGGTCCCAACTAGTGAGACCCTGACACCAGTCACTCATTTAACTCTTCTTCTTTGCTCTAACTCGTCCGGTTCCCGTCACCGAGGGCCATTTGAAAGAGCTTAAGAGCAAATTGGAAAACATCAAGACGGGCAGAGGCATATGCGATGATCGGATGGTCAGAGACCTAAAAAACAAAAAAATAACCCTCAAAAACCAAATCAAAGAATTCGAACTTTCAACTACAAACAACAAATCCAAAATTTTAACTAAGGGGATGAAACGACTGCCCGGGGGCACGTTTCGATGGTAGTGTCAATGGCTAACACGCTCCTGTTAAGGGAGTGGCCAGGGTTTGACTCCTTGCTACCCTTTTATCAACCTCGCTAGCAACTCTACAGCCGGATCTTACGCATCTACGTAAACTAGCAATTTTATGGAGGAAAAAAAATCTGTCGCTATATGCCTTTCACTCTTACCTACGGTGGGCCTTCTCACACCAACCGCTTTGGTCTGTCTGACGTTTTCCTCGTGTTTACAGCCAGGTATCTACATAAACAAATTATTTTATGGAGAAATTAACTAGCCCGTTTGATTCTATTTATGCTCAGGGGACAGCCACTAGAGCTTCGTGAGCTAATCCCGAAGCACATCACTCTATGTACTACTACGGGATGGGACCTCTCCGAGTTTCCCGTGCCTCCCTGCACTCCCATGTAGCCAGACTAATGGCAATCTCCACTGGGGATTCTCTCTTGGTGCTCTATGCGAGTCACAAACTTGAGTTCCCCCAAGGAACTTAGTCTAATACAACAATTCGACTTCGATGGGGATCCGTCCAACGAAGAAACCCCAAAAGGTGTGTGGGAAGCCCTTAAACGGGGAGAACCCCAGATGAGAGTGGAAGGTGTCATCGTGTCATTTTCTTAGTAAGCCTTTTCACCTTTTTCCGGGAAGTTTCCAAAAAATCACTTTTGACACCAAAGTGGTGTTGATGCAGGGACTGCCAAAAGGAGTGGCACCCTCGAGAATGGAGGGTAGCACCTTGCGGTGCGATATCCATTCGCCCTCCTTCCCCTGTGAAATGCTACAAGTTAGTTCATTTGTATTGCTAAAATCTCAGAACCCTCACTCTCTTCACCCAAGTGTAGTGATGTATATGAACATCCTGCGTTTTAATGCCAAACCTAAATACGCCATCTAGCATACAACTTGTCAAGAAGGAGCACAAAATTGAAAGTCTTCGACCTATAACATTCACTGGATACTTGGAACCATGCTGCTTCGCGCTTGTTTCGCTTTAACCCCTTTGGAATTATCAGTCAGTCTTGCCCTTATTGCTTCAAACAAAGCGGGAGTAAGCTCAAACCTACTAGATTCAGTAGCTTCTGGTATATTAGGGACCTATTACGCGCAACGAACAATACGATAGCGTCGCTTTAAGTATCATCTGACCTACTAAAATGAAATGATAATATGTCGTTGACAGCTACAGAAGGTTGAAGTTCAAAAATAGGTCACGGTCAAGCTTCTTTTTTCGACAAATCATCATGAGGGTGCTTCTTGAAGTAGTCGTTGATCTTTTTAGTTATGTCATTGTTGACGATAGGGGCAGCAAGCAGAAGAATGAAAGACATGATGACTTGGAAGAAGTACCACTGACGAGGCAAGAATACACCGAGTACAGTACAACCCAATACCCAACCAATGAAGTCGGTGGTGATAGTATCATAGCCTTTGGCCAATTGGTCTATAATCTTAGCAGCACAAACGTCGCCCGGGATGGCATCCAGGGCTCCTTCAACAATCTTAGTAATCTCTGGCTTCGTTTTTTGCTCTTCCTCGAAGCCCTCCAGCTGGAAGTTACCGGCAAATACACACAGAACTCGGTATCCAAAGGGGCTTAACTCTTGTCGTAATATAATCAGTAAAGCTGAAATCGCTTGCTTCATGGGTGCATATTGGCCATAGCCAATGAAAGGGAAAAATCCAAGCACCAGGGAGAACAACACTATGTGCCGAGGCTTTTGGTTGCATTCTTTGGCAGCAGCGTGATAACTGTGAACAGAATTTGTAGCGGTCCGGTAGTTAGTGTTGATGCCAAAATCGAGGTCCTCGGGAGTTAAATCACGGAATAACTTGGGAATCAGTGACCCGGCGCAACAGAACAAGTAATCGGGGTCGATACCTTGGTCGTAGATAGTTCTCCACAATTTTTCACATTGTCGATACTCAGAGACATCGCTCACGATGTAAGCCGCAAAATGGCCTTCACCATTATCATCAGTCACACCATTTGCGAAATCGTTAATCTTTCCACTGATAGATTTGACTTTCTCCTGTAGCTTTGACTCGGTACGAGCCACTAGGATCACCGAACAACCTTGTGCGTAAAGCTTTTTAGAAAGCTCAACACCAACTCCTTGTGATGCACCGATTATTACAGCAGTCTTGCCTTGCGGCTGGAAGTTGTTTTTTGACCACCACATCAAGCTGATTCGGTCTGAGTAAAGAAAACGCGTCACTCGCAGGTGTTTTCTGGTGAGAGGTAATGAGAGCCGCACTTGAAATACTGGTAGTTTCTCCACATTTGATTTTTCACAATTTCAAGTGATCGGTTACAGTGTGAAAAGGGTCCGTCTTGTTCGGTAGTTCATTTGTATCGTGCAATGAAATATTTACAGGAGATTACTGGGCACTTTAAGCAGTAAATGGACTAGGAGGAATGGCAGGTTCGGAGGTGTTATCACGAGGCTTCGTGGCAAACTTCTTGGAAGCAAAAGTGGTACCAGCAAGTTCACCTCCATTGTAAGCAAGATTGGCCGGTCTGTTCTTTAAGTTTTCCACGATTTCATTGTCAGTAACTTCACCAGCTTCGTTCACTTTGAAAAACACGGTTTTAGCGACATTTACAGCATCGTCAAACGCCTGCTGGCCACGAAACTTCACCAACTTAGAAATGTTATGAGCAGTAATATCATCGTATTCGAGGCCTTGCAACTGCAAGCGGGCAGCAATCTTGGCGGTATACCAGAATTTGATCTCATACTTAGAATCAACCAATTCAAGAGCAGCCATAGGCGCCCTGTCTTCACCCAATCGAGGCTCTAATTTAATCACGCGGGTGAAGCCCAGTTTCCGATCGGGATACCGAGCCGCAAGTTCGTTGATGACTTTCAGGCCAACTTCCATCTTGTCCGGGGGTTGCAAAAAGTTGAGTGCACGGTTTCCAAGTATTCTCTCCCGGTCATTAGAACCGACAGCTCTGGAGTTGTCTTTCAAGGCGGATGCGAGAAAGCGCTCAATCTTCTTCTGAGCGCGTTTAGCCTTCGTGACAGTTGTGACGATATTCTCATTGCGAATCAAGTTGGCACAAAGATTCTTGTCCATCAGCTTGACGTGACGAGCCACGTTAGCATCAAACTTCTTTATCGAAGGCATGACAGGGTTTTGTATAAATTTTTTTTTCCACTTATTTAGGTGCGACTCGAGCGGATCCCCTAGACTTCACATAGAAGTGGATGACACCAGTATGGGCAACATGGAGCCCAAAATTGCTGAGCCCTTGCTTCATGTTGGAGAGCCCCTTTGGGTTTTGTACATGTGTTGATTTAATCCTATCTGGAGGGATCACATGCAACGAAATTCAATTACTACTGCGAGATCTCATCAGTAGGGTAAAACTAACCTGTCTCACGACGGTTTAAACCCAGCTCACGTTCCCTATTAGTGGGTGAACAATCCAACGCTTACCGAATTCTGCTTGCCAGAAGGAGAGTTAAGATCTAGCTTGAACCTCGACACAGAGACATAGTCAAATGTTTTTCCCTTTTTCGTTAATCAACCTACTTCCATGCAAATCATCTCTTGACGAATTCGCATCCTCACGAACTCTTGAAATGGGCTATGTTTGATCAACTGCTAGATGTAGAACGGTCAACGAGTCAGCTCGTGTCACCCCACTCGCAAAAACAATAAATTCAATGAGACTGATTGCGTGTTTCTTCCAACACATCAGGCCAAATCCTTCAATATGATAGTGGAAAAATAGTAATTGCTCTCAGCCAGATTCGAACTGACGATCTCCTCATTACTAGTGAGGTGCCTTACCACTTGGCCATAAGAGCTATTTTAAATGTGTGTTTTTTTTTCACTTTTCCTGAAAATTAACTAAATACTTAGAAAATTAACGGCATGCGTCTTATATGGAAAACGACACCAGATCTTTATTTAGGTAATGGCTCTTGGGCTGTCACGTGCAAGGCCACACGTGCCTTGCGCGGCTCCGTTCCTGTTGGATCACGGAACTCGTCGAAACGTAAGATTCCCGGTCTTACGAGTAGACTAGAGTCTGTCGATCCCTGCACGGAGCTGACACTTGTCGAGTGTGATTACTCTGGCAATGTCATGTAGTAGACCTTAGCCGATGTCGGGAGGCTTAGCCCTCCCTTGTAGGATCGACTATATAAGGAGACAGTCCCAATTACTCTCACCATCTGTTCACGGGTTCTTTAGTCCCTAGTATAGCGGTGGCCGTTAGTTTTAACGTATAGCTACCCTTACTTCTCAACAGTTTCGGCAGTTACCAGTAACCCCTCCCTGCGTCAGTTGTGATTCCTTGCGCTTAACCAGACTTTGGCTGAGTTCAGGCCTTATTTTACAACAATGTGTGTTGTATTATTAATGTCTAAACTGGGTCCGTAGAAACTGGAACAGTAAGACGCTAAAATCAACCTGACGCAGGGAGGGGTTGTGGTAATAAACTGGGAACTTGTTTGTGAAAGCCGAGGAAATCAAGAATCCAATGTCTTCTTGATATTACTAGGCTCTGAAGTTAGAGAATTACCGATGATGGAATAGCATGAAATCCGATTGTTGTTGCAGGTGAGAACACTGAGTTTAAATACTACGCCGGGCGTCGGAAACGCCCGGGTCTACAACACATGGGAGGGTGCCGCACCGCAGCCCAATCCAGCACGTGAGTCTTATTGTCGGAGCCGTACGGGAACGTGGTCGTCTCAAACTCTAATCTCAAGTCCTGAACCGGAGCGGAATCGGCGTCGCTCGCGCGTGTCCTCAGTGCGCCTAACCTACTAGTACGGATCTAGAGTCGTAATACAACATTGTGTTTTTTTATGTTTTTTTAACTTGTTTTTTTATTTTTTTTTTTTCA
Organism: Diutina catenulata; assembly: GCA_030560525.1. NCBI lineage: Eukaryota > Fungi > Ascomycota > Pichiomycetes > Serinales > Debaryomycetaceae > Diutina > Diutina catenulata. Next base: position 136,427 of record JAKTTW010000011.1, read on the forward strand.
CTTTTCCTGAAAATTAATTTTTTCACTCTTCCTGAAAATTAACTAAATACTTAAAAGTGTTGTTTAAATCTCCTGGTTTAGGGGATTCGGGTCAAGTTGACTTAACGCAGGGGAAGTTCCCTAACGCAGGTCGCGGAGGGGTTGTGTTTGTGTAGTTTCGAGTTTTGAATTTAATTGGTCCCACTTGCAAGACCTGTAATTCCCAAGACTCTTGTTTTACTCTGGCCCGTCTGTGCTTATTTATGCTGGGAGGGAAGCCCTTGGAGCTTCCTCATCTCCAACGCATTACTCTACATGCTACTACAGGAGGGGGGCTCTTCGAGCTTCCCTGTGCACGTCTGCACTCCTCGTAGCCAGACCGGACGCTATGCCACCTGGAGTTCCTCTCCTGGGACTCTACTTGAGTCACTAACCTGAGTTCCTCGAAGGAACTTATTCTAATACAAATTGCGGTTTGTTTCTAATATTCTGTGTTCACAAATGACTATTTTTGGAACTGTTGTATTATTACGACTAAATCAGGTCCTTAGTACCAGTAATATTAGAGCCTTGGAAACAACCTGACGTGGGAGGGGTTTGTGGTAATTAATGGAAACTCAGTGTGTGTTAGTCAGATAGCCAGACCCCAGTATATGTAGTCCTGTGAACTACTAGACTTGATTACTAGAGAATTACCGATGATGTTTAGAGATGAGGACTGCTTCTTAGATACCTACGCGGGGCGCGTGGAAGCGCCCCGTTCCTATTGTTCCCAGGGCAACATAGGCGGGCTACGCTGAGCCCTGCCTCACTTTCTCTACGCACATGCGGAATGTACAACCAACCCAAGTTGGGAGCCTTCCTAATGATATTGTAGGAAGCCAAGCCGGAACGAGGGCGTACTGTTACCAGTCGCACTCTACCATTCCTCGGGCGCCTAACTTTAGGGAGAGGATCAGGGATGTAATACAACAGGAACATTCTTTTGATTCTAAAATCTACACTTCAATATAGGCCATCACGTTTTTGAGCTATAGAATACTATGTTACGTGAGCACATATTCGATGATACTTTCGCCATTTCGGCGTAGATCATTTTCCGATAATAGATAGTCGATTTGAACTTTCAAATCATGTACGGAGACAGTACGACCCATTGATTCAAAGAGATCCAAGCACCGTGATAGTAGACTTGTAATCGAAATTGCTCGCTCAGCTTTCATGATCCTCATAATGACGCATTGGCATTCCACCAGATGATTGCGATTTGTCGGGACGTCGGGTAGTACCAGAATCGTGGCTGCCTTCACGTCGCGCCCCATGGGTAATTTAATAGTTTTTCTTTCGCCAGCCAAAGGGTAGGCAAAATTGAACCAGATGCGATCACCTGCTTCGTTTAAAATTTTTTTCTCGATCAAAGGGGCGATTAAGCGATCTGCCATCGTTGGGTCAATTTGGAGCTCGCGAATAATGTCAGTCTTTGTAATTTCGTCTCCATTGCAAAGCAAGTTGAGTAAAGCTGCTTGGTACATATTGCCAGAGACATTCCAGGGACCGTCATCAAAAATCACTTCCATAACTAGCTGATGTAACCGCCAATGGGACCAGTCAAGATGACGATGACTGAAACGTGGTTGCTGTCGAGTGTAATCGGCCTCGAATCTATCCATAAGTTTGCGAAGAGCAGGGGGTACATTAAGAGCCAGCTGTGGGGGCGGAACTCGCCAATCGTCTTGTTTAAGAACGAGGAAATTGACAACCGCACCGCTATCAGGGTACAAGCGATTGTATTTGTCGTGAGAAACGGCCAAATCATCAAACATACGTCTCATTCCGTTTATGGCTTCATCATCACCAGTTTCATTCGCCAAGGCTTCGACTAAACGCTGCTCATGAGGGTCAACAGTAGCAGGACGGGTGAGCAATCTTTTAGAGAGTTCTCTTTTATATAACAGCACAAAGTCCGCTTTGTGAGAAATAGCTTTGAATACCGTCACCACTCCATTTTGCAAAGCAATGTAATCATCCAGAGGATGGCGCAAAAAGCTATCACAATATCTCACTAATTGGATCGTTACTTCACGTCTTGTATGCTGGCTCTTATTCACTGCTTTCGCAAGCGCTTGCCTAAGTTTGTAATCAAAATTAGAATCCACCGCTCGCGTAGCAGCAGCCATAGCTGAGTAATGGACCAACAAATCAGAAATCAATGCCTTAGATGAAACGGCATTATTGGCCAAAACAAGCCCAAAACGCAGGGTCAAAAAACACTCAAGCTCATACTCGAATACTGCTGTAGCATCTACCAGGTATTTGCTTTGCGAATCTTCACACATTCGCAATACGGTACGCACAGCTCTCGTGTCGCATTCCTCAGGGTTGGGCACAAAAATTGTAGGAAGGGCGTCCCGTACGACCTCTCCGAATTCTTCAAACACTAAGCGCCAACCCAATCGGGCTCGAAGCTGAGAAATGAAGTATTTCGGGTACCCACAATCAGTCCAGTATGCCAATTCAACCAGAATGCGAGACAAAGCCTTGTCCAAGTAGTGAGGATCAGCAGAATACGTTGTGCGGAAGTTAGCTGCAGCTGCGGGCACAGCATCCAATAATGCCAGTAGTTTAATCCCTGGCAATTGTAACACAAACACCAGTAAGGATTGATTATTGAGGTAATCCTGCTGAGTAGCCTCCGAAATAATTCCCATTTCACGGCGTGCTTGGAGATGCCAACGCTCAAGTGTTGGTACATCAATTGCGCCGATGAATAATTCGAGAAAGTGAGCCCGAATATTTAGCTTCTTCAGATGTGGAGATAAATAAACGCGGTCCAAGTAAAGAAAAACACGACTTAGTGTATCGCCTATCGCCATCCACTCATCGTAAATAGCCATCATCTCTAAGCATCCCTGCGTATGGGCCAGCTCAATACGTGAAGAGTAAGATGATTTGAATCGGGCAGTTATAGCGGCCAATACAATGTCACCTAGGCGCAGCTGATCACTGTGCTTGTAGCGACAAATTTGCTCAACAGTACGGTAGTACTTTCCGAAACTTGAATCCAATGGTAAATGGCGAAGTGCTTTGTCCAACACTTGCTCAAGTTCCGAAACACAACTATCTAGGCGACGGCCCTCGAGATGTGCGGTAGAGCTGGGCGGCCTGTGCCGTTTCAATGGACGCTGAGATTGATTTAAGGGATCCAGAATCGCCAGAACCGTCCGATGGAACGCAACTCGATGCAGCAGTGGTCCCTCAGACGTTGCCTCTTCGAGATCAGAACTCTCAACATTAGAGGGGGAAGGTTTGAGCTCCGCAACGTGCCGAGTGGTGCATGCGAGCTGCGGCAGCGGGGATATTGTCGACATCGGTGTTGAGGTCTCATCACTTTCGCCTTCCATACTGGCGTTTAGGAGGCGGTAGGTACAGATATCAGGAGGTAACTTTTGAGCCGCACTGAAAAGTCTAGATCGTATTGACCGTTTCGAGGATGTGCCACCCAGTCTCCATCAAGTGCAGTTCAGGAAGGCAGTGGATGGTGCCTGGCACTTTGACTAATGCTAAGTCACTTGCAAAACTCCAGAACTCGTCGGTACAGACGAAATGAGCGCTATCGTTAAATATAAACACTACCACATCTTTTAGTCGCAACCTACAGCTAACTATCAAGTAATGACGCATCTGTTTTACAATAGAGTTGTTTGAAAATGTACGGAGTTGCTGAAACGAGGAGTACATTGGATTGTACTCGCCATATTCATATCAACCTCACCACCGTTGCTCTAGAACAGGTTGTAGAGAGCAAAAACCCTAAGTGTTAGGCAGAGCCTTGGATTTTGCTCTACAATAATACCTGGTCAGAATAAGTACAACTTTTTTTTGGCTCGAAAAATTAAATATTTATACCAGAAAGTGTTGCGTGCATATAAAGCAACATAAAATTTGGCTCAGGGTAACCCATAATGCTCTGTGTATTGGAGGAGCTTCGAAAACGTTGCCCGCGAGCTGATTAAGGAAGCAAGGTAAGGAACAACGCATCAGTAATCGGTGAATGTTTGGATTTTTTGCTCTTCGCCGCCTCCATTTCATCTCTTACTTGGTATTCCTTTTTCATGAACTCCTCCGGTACGCCCTCAGCAATAATGGGCTTCCACAGTGTCCTTGGGGCAAATGCATTCTTCAGGTTTTGAAAGTCGTTTTCAGCCTTTCTCAAATACTCATTAGAGGGACCAATAAATCCCCCCATGTGTAAGGTTTTTTGATTCTCGATTTTTGGCCCACCGACGAGCACGAATTGGACTTGCTCTTCGCCAACATTGCCCAATGAAACATAATCCCCTTCCTCAGCTAACAAAGCATTATCTCGTGGACCTACCTCAAAAGCCTCACGACCGACATTGACTTTACCGGCTGAGAAATTGTACAAGAAATAGTTCCACCCCGGTTTCACCTGCTGCTCCAAATAGCCACCAGGTTGTACTGTGAAGTGGTAAAAGTCAAGAGGGATCTGAGCCAATTTGCGATTTTTTTCAATACCGAGGGCATTTCCTGATATAATTTTAGCAACAACTAGGCCATCTTCAGTTTTCCCTTCCGGCACATCCCAGCTTTTTAAATTTGTGTACAGAGGTGGCGCTTCATTAATCGGTTCAGGAAGTGCCAACCACAACTGAAGCCCCTCGACAGGAACCAAATCATTCTCCACTGGCATTTCTGTATGCATAATCCCATTACCGGAATTCATGAACTGTAGGTCACCTGGGAAGACCATACCACTATGACCCTTGAAATCTTCGTGAGCCATACACCCACTTAGCATATAAGTAACAGTTTCGATGCCCGCATGAGGGTGGGGCGGGAAGCCTCCTTTGTTACCTGGCTTGAGATAAAAATGATCGACCACCATGAAAGGGTTGAATTGTCTCAGTTTTTGCGGACCCACAGTGTGGAAGAGGTCAAAACCCCACTTTGGAGGTCTCGAAAACGCCGGTAAAACTTTGGCAATAGCTCTCGAAGATTTAGACATGAGTAGCAAGTGGGAATGCTTTGATTATTTATCGATTTTAACGCGTTATGCAACCTGCCAGGGTGGTGAAATCAAGAATTACTAAAATTACGTAAACATTAGGATAGTTGTGAGCCTCTACAGATCGAAGCCTCCCACCGCATACCAAGCACAGCGTCTTATTTTCTCTGGACTTCATGTTATGTAAGCCGTAGCAGTGCGGCGTAAAATTGTTGACGCAGAGAAAACCCAAATGTCAGCGGGGAGAAACGTGATATGTACACCACGTCCGTGTTGCTTTTCTGGCTAGCCACTATGGCGGCTCTGATCACCGTTTATGGGAGGATTGAAGGTATCCCAGAAGTTTTGGAAGAGTATCGTCCTGAATCCGTTCCTGGTATCCTTAATTACCAGCTGCGGGTTTCCCTTACAGTGTACGATACTGCTAGAAGCAGTGCTGCTCCGCGAAAGTATCCAGTGAATCAAGACTACACATTCGAAATACTTGGTCTCGAGGCAAACCACAATTATTCATTACTTATTCATCTGACTGACTTCATATTTAATGGCTGGCGCTATCAAATCTCTACAGGCGATAATTCGATTCCCAATGAACTGAAGGATACGAAGGTGGCATTGGACGATTTTGTGAAAGGTGTCAATCGTACAACTGCCGTATTGGGTACCCAGAACGAGCCATTGATACTTACTGTCATTGGGTCCAAACAATACTATGAGCGGGCATCCAGTTCAGCCATGGAGCTTTTGATGAATAGTCCACTTGGACCAGTCTTTAGAAGCAAATGGTTGACAATTTTGTTCTGTACCACCGTTGTTATGATGATTGCACCTAAGTTGATTCAAATCCTTGCTCCGGACTTAGCCAAATCACTCAATGAAGCACAACAAGAAGCATACCGGGAACGCTTGCAAGAAAAACAAGCAAAAGCAGTACAACCACAGCGTAAATGAATTGCGGATTATCAGTTTACGTGACAAGTTAAGGGAGCTGACGGTCATGTATAGGTGTATATTGGTATCACAATGATACGAGTGAAGCGAGGCTCCGAATCGGAAAGTTGATGCGAGGAGGTCGTGCCTACTTTTGTGAGCTCACGGACGGCTACATCAGGGCTAGTGATCAAGATATGTATTAAATACGCTTAGTAGGTGTCATCAATGAATTGTACCAGCCACTACACGCCAGAAGGCGGTGATTTGCTTTTTCTTCCGAAGAATTGTCGTGCTCATTGAAAGCATTTTAACGCACAATGTGTTACACTCCGCTAAAAGACTGATGTCACCAATGTCGGAGTTATTCATTCATAAGGCCACAAATTGGATTCCATAACTTGTAAACGAGAAACGGTTTCAAACTTCACTTGTCACAACTTACCAACGACCCTCCTCAATAAGTTCTAATTAATCTTATCTTCTTCGTCCACATTATCGGTGGCAACAGGTTGTCAACACGCAGGAGGCAAAAAACCCTGGCAGTTATGTCTTGTTTATCCACAATAAAACTGGAATAATATAACATAATATCCCGCTTCGCGAGGTTCAGTCTTATAGTCTTTGTTCTCTTTGACCTCCCACTATGTTGTATTGATGACGTAATGAGCCATGCTGGCAACCCGATCGGGCTATGACTAGGTTGCAATTCCCCCAATATTCCATAGCGATAATTCATGAGCGTTGTCTTAGAAGATAAACTCTATCTTTCCCCAATACTTCCCAATCACCAAAAACAGGATTATCCCAGTGCTCAATAATTGCCACTATATCGACAAAGATCACAGCCGTGACTCTCGATTCACTACATGCACATTGTGCATACAAATAGAAGGTGCATGCATTAATGGCGAGATTAACGACAAAAACGCGGTTGTCAATTGAGCCCAGGTAAACAACCTAACAACCCTAAATTTGACGGTAGTGCCATCAGTCATTCCCATAGACAAACATGAGTATTGCAGATAGATTTGAAAACAGCCAATATTTCAATCGTAGTTAACTAACATTGTTGAAACGAGGGCGGGGGTGGGTAGTGCCTCAGATGGCGCGTCTTCACCTCCCCCACACCACAACCAGCCTTCCTCCATATATGCACATGCGGGAAAAAATGCCAGGGGCTCACCGTATATTAAAGGAGGCCAGGATCCGCCCACGACAGAGTAAAAGCGACCTAGCGTCTCAGCAGAGCCCCATGGCATCAGCAACCTCCCTCGGTCAAACCAAACGAAAAAAACTCGTATACCAACAAGACCCCGACGGGGTGTTCCGCCTCAAAAAAATTGACAACAAGGTCGTGCCGCAAAAATTCGCAGTTCCCAGCAACCAGATTGACGAGGCACAAAACGAATTAACAGAGTGCAGTTACACCCCTGTGAACGAATATCCTCCGCTGCTAGATCTGGACCCTCCCCTGCCCCTGAAACTGCCAATGCCTATCCGCCATAAGCGCTCACCTATAGCGCCTCCTATCATTGGCACGGCTGAACAAATATATCACTCGCCTAACCCTCGGCTACCTCACAACCATCTTCGCAACAATCAATACCACACCAAAGTAATTGGGCTCGGCGATGGCGACGTCCAAGATGAAGCCGGTCTTGACGGCCGGATTGTTGATGGCCACCTTGAAGCCCGGGTCGATGGCCGCCTTGACTCTCGCCTCGACAACATCGCCGATCTGGTGGCTGCACACGTGCCGTCACGACTGCAACTGCGCTGGTGGCCCCTTTGGTGGCCGCGCGGTCATGCGGGTGAAAGCGAAATTGAGCGCGAACGAGAGTTAGCGATGGCTGGCGAATTGCGAGGCGGCCGGTGGCTGCGGTACTGGAATATGCCCCAATACTTCAATTGGACGCTGTTTGCTTACGGCTTCTGCATCCCGTGCGTTTTGTATGTATTTAACGAGCGACTCATGCGAACCGCCACATTCATTGCCGCGGTTCTCATTGTGTATGGTGCCACGAATGCTTTGGGTCCGCTGCGCTTGTTGCCTTACGCTCGCCAATATTGGGGTCTGTGGTACGGTCCTCGCGGTCGTGGCAATCTTGCTGACGCAGCTTTGGCCGAGGAGTTGATGGAGGAAAACGAGATGAATCGTGACATGTACGTTGACGAGTACGGGAACGTGCTTGATGACAGCTACTATGACGATTACCCGTCATTGGACCGAGTAGTCGATGGTCGTCACATCGTGGATAGTGCCCTGGGATACTCTGACGTGGTCCGCCGCCGGCCTTATCAGCGACGTCCGCCCCACCGAGCAGGCTCGGCACCAGCGGATATGCACGTGTATCCGCCGTCAGGCCTCCACCAACCTATGCTGCGGCGGGAGCGTGAACGAATGGAGCGACTTGAAAATGAGCGTATGGATCGAGAGCGAAAGCGTGAGCGTGGTTTCACGCGAGCTGATGGTGCCCTTCCGTTGCCAGATACTTTTGGAGCGCGGGAACTTGACCAACGGGAAGCTTTACGTGAGCGCGAAGCAATGCGCGCGGATCGAGCACCACCGCGAGTTGTCAAGGTGCCCGGCCGATCGGTCAGCCACGTTCAGGAGTTGCCTCTAGTTAACGAGGTGAAGCTGTTGGACCGTGACGACTACGAGATGATGGGATTACAACGGAACAATACCGTCGGCTCGAAGCGAAGCATCTTGGGGACTCGTAACAACTACAACCGTTTCATGGCCAATGTCGATGACGGTTACTAATAAGGCGCAATCCCATGACAATCGGACCGAAAGGCGATTATTGTTTCAACAAACTAGCGATCTTTAATTGACAACTCATAGTATGCTAATAAATAATCGGGTAGCTCTTAGCGCAAATTAGTCATGTATTCGTAAGCACTATGTACCAAATGAGGTTCACTTCCACTGGTGAAGGGCTTCGTACAAATGGTCCTGGCGGAGGCCCATCGGCGACAGTGGTCTCTCGGGTGAAGTCAGATGGAATGAGATGGAATTGTCGTGTACAAGTTTGGGGGTCACACACAACCTAGCGGAAGGCATGACCGATCGCCTCGGTCGATACACAGGTAATCGCAGCGATTGACAAGGATGGCGGGCAATAACTGGGTAACCGTGATCGAAGTAGTCTGATTGGATAAATGGGAGGCCCAGTTGGCGCAGGGCCACGGTGAGTTTGGCGAAGAGTTCTTCAAGTGAAAGTTGCGTCTTTTGGGAGGCCACAGGCTTTTCCAGATGCATTTTATTCAGCTCGGATAGAACCGTGTCTGGTTTAGAGGAATTTTCAAATGACTTCTCCAATGCGACATCTCTGCTGGAGGCATCCCAAGAATTGAGGTGCGTGGTGGGATTACTGGGGGTGATACCAACACCAGCAAAAGAAGTTTCCTCAATTGGCGTGAGTTTGGAGGGTTCATGGGCCATGTCGAGAGTGCTGGCTACTTGTTCAACAGAAACATTTTCGATAGTACCTTCGATAGACCGGGTGGGATCGTTCTCGGCCTTTCTCAGAACCTTCTTCTCCGCCTCCATTGGGGTCGTGTCCAACAGCGTGGCTTGAAACGCGTCTACCAAAGTTGGCATTGGGGTCACAATCGAATTGCAAGATTCATTCTGCTCGCTATTCAACGCCTTGGTTCCAGGAACGTCACTTGACTTGTGCGTAGTCCCCCCAATTCCGATTTCGGTCTTCGAAGACCTTTTAAATACTTGTTCTGCGTCTCGTTGAACATCTTCGTTCGTGACGTCACCCGACAAGCTACCTTTGCCCTTTAGTCGTAATTTTTCCATAGCAAGAGGACTAGTCACCTCATCAGCACCAGTTTCGCGGTCACTGCTTGAGGACAGCCCCACAGACTCGCGTCCACTATGACGTCGCTGCACCTCTTGTGACAACCTACGGATACCTCCAGCTGGCTCCGAACTAATCCGTTTGTCGCCACTACGACGATCGCCCGCCAGCCTCCGTTTGCCTAGTTTTAATTCAATGATACCAAGATCATTGCTCAGCAGAGAGAATCGCCCTGTGTTGAATAGACGCAAACCGCCGGGTGTCCCCATACCACTGGAGCGACGCGTTGAACCTGGCGACGGGGCCAGACTCAGCGGAGCCAGATCCATATTTTCAACATTGGCTACTGAGGCTTCGAGCTTTGCGAATTCAGCAAGGAGGTCATCATCATGAACAACTACCCCGTCAGAAACCCCCTGGGCAACTACTGCCATCGCATTTGCCACAAGCCGAAAGCGGGAACCGTCATAGGAATTATTCCAATTAAGCTGTACCACTTCTTGCTTCGTGGCTGCGGCAAAAGCCGCATACAATTGACGCCATAGACGGCCAATGAACTCATGGTCCACGTATCGCATTTCGCCATGCAAGTACTCCCATCGTACCACCAAACGTTCGTAGGCTGCCACGACATCTTCGCGCAAATCAGCGAAGCGGTCATGACACATATTGTTTAGCTCGTCGATTTGGTGAGGTAAAATTTCTAGCAGCATCGACACAGGAGACATACGAGCTTCGGCAACAGCATAGCCGTCGACAATACTTCGTTGACGGTCCGTTGTGACTGGGAGTTTGCGTGACCGGATGGGAGGGGCGGGCTGACGGGGAGCATCGGTGATTTTGAGGCGCGACGCTATGTCATCAAATGATTCAGGATAGTTATTCTCTCCTCCTCGTTCTTCAAGTATGAGCTGGCGTAATCGGATAGTCTGTTTAATGATTTCTTCGATCTCGTCAGTGATACCGGATATAGTGTTATGGCAGTCGTAAAACGCCAGTGCAATATCCACATTTTTTTTGAAATAGAGTGCCACTCTTTTCACCTCCAAAACGAGATCTGAGACCGCATCGAACTCGGAAAGAAGTTGGGCTGAGGTGTCTCCACGAGCATCGACAAGGTTGAGGAGCTGAACGATCACGGCATCGATATTGTCAAGTGTCCGGTGAATATCAACGACTCCAACACGACCCTCATAAAACCATTCGAGGTCATTAGCGGTATAATCCACCAGCGTGAGAACGGTGCTGACCTCATCAAGGTAGGTAACTATGTCAGCTAGTGCCCGCTCCACACGCTGAGAATCATCACCGCCCAACAACTCATCAAACGCCAGCATCTGAGGCCGGCGTGCAAGCACGGCACTGAGTAACATGGGCGGAATGGGGGTATTCGTGGTCTCTGCCGTTTTGTTGACGCGTACTTACGCAACTATGTGCAGGTAAGATCGTCGCGCTGTATGAGATTGTGATTTTGGGAAGACACTTAGCGGTAGAGGCCCACGAGTGAAGATAGTTGGGGGTCATGAGTGTATTACAGCGATACCGAAAAAAATACGTATAGTGGTCCAGGTATTTAGGTACGACGATGAATCACGCGACACAACCAGTTCTTGCACGCGCCCGCCCCATTAATGAATGATCTACATAGTTTGAGGAGCACATGGTTCCCCAAAGTTAAATTGGTAGCTTCAAACGGCGTGCTACTGTTGGTGGCGCTACTCGTCTCGCAACGCCTTGGCTTATCGTGGCTATCCTCCCCTTGCATTGCGCGTGGTGGTCATCGTCGAAGTATTTGACGTCGACGATCCAGAAAACCTTATTTTGCGGCCCACCTTCCTCGATGTTACCAGAAAAGTAAAATCTATTGCAACCGTCATCAACCGCCTCATTAGGTTTCCAGCAACCCTCACGATTTCAACACACAAATCACTAATGCGTTAATTAATAAGCATGCAAGGTACGCGACTTGGTTCTATAAGCACCGGGCGAGCATCGTGCAGGAGTGCAACTTTAAACAGACAACTTAAACTATGTTAAGCTGTTGTTTGCGACACGAAATGAGAGTGTCTAGATGTGCAATGTTTAGATGGACTTGTCTCACAAAACTGAGCGGCACCTGCCCGCCTCCATGTTTCCCTCTCCTAATAGAAAAACCCTAATAAATTGTCGCGAATTGTAATTCGAGTGCCGTTTACGGCGATTGTAACGAAAACTTTGTGACATTAGGCACCGTGAACACTACAATTCGTCACAAGGTTCAAGTTGAATTTCATCAGTTGCTCTCAAACAATGTGGAATTAAGGCCCAAAAGCTGCGAGGATACCTCTTCATACAAAGGAGTAGAGGCGACAAAGTGCACCCTCATTGAAGCGTGGGCCCATGCAGTCAACAAATCGCCAATGGGGTCAATGATACCGGTTATAGCTTTTGGGTTACGGGCTACTGCGAGCCCTGTCTCGTAAAGCATAGCTCCATCGACAACGACAAGTGGTCGATCATAATGACCGTAGAGTGCATCAGATGCGGAAACCACCGTATACAGACGTACCGATGTCGGCATCTCAGAATCAGCTACGACCACTACCGGATTAGTCAAAGCCGCGACTTCTTTGTCGACGATGTCCCAGTCAACGTGCAGAGTCAGCGAGATGATATGCGTAAGACTCTTTTTCGCATCTGCGTTCGTGAAAACAGTGCCAACACCAATATTCGGCTTTACATTCGAAGTTATGTTGCATTGAGGTGAACTGTAGTAGCCCACCTCCACCATTGTCAATTGGCGATTAGCAGCAGCAGATGGCAACTTGACAGCACGCTCAATAAGAGCCATTTGTACATCAGGGTTCAGTAATCCCCGGCGCATTTCGTTGAGAGGTTTATAACAACTGTCTGGTCGCATAACAAAGGCAAACTGGATCGGTTTGTACAAAACTTTGCGCTCACGCTTTGTGAACTGGTTACCTGTTTTCCTGCTCAATTTGCGAGCAATCATGTTATCATATGCCGCCAAGTGTGACTTTTGTAGCTGTGAAATCATTTGATGGACAGCGTTGTACCATTTCCTCTTAGAACCCCGTTGGCCCACGCACGCCACACCGATATTTGTCGTTTTGGTGAAGATATCGTAATCATCTACCCCGAAGAATCGGAGAGACAGGTACTGTTCAATTGAGCCAAGCTCGAAGGTCAGCATCACCTTGATTTGTGCGGCCCCACTGTTATTGCCCCCGTCACTGACAACTTCGCTTGCCTTACCTGCGATAAACTCGACCTGAAGCAGCGTCCGCTCAACTTCGTACTCTTCGGAATCACGGCTGCGGGAAAGCTGACAAGGCGCCCCATTGGGCGGTAAACCTTGCATCAATTGTCGGAATATCTGTTTATAGTATTCTATTCGCGTTGGCGGTACCACTAAAATGGAATCAACTCCTGCCTCATCGAGGTACTGGTAGCGGGGCACCTTTGATAGGGATGAGTTGAGTAAGTAAGTGGCCAATGCAGTGCGATCACTGTCAAAGGTTTTCCAAGCAACCAGGCCATGTGAACCAAGCACACTTAGAATGTGGCGTTCCAGCGCCGTGGGCACACGATTCGGTTGGCGATTGATGTTGATCCCCGCCATGACGTTTAGGCGGCCCTGGAAAAACGGAAGAATCCCATATTGACAGAAGTCCCCGACGCCTTTCGGATCGTACCTTAGACGTTGCAACATGTTAGTGTGATGCATTTGTGATCGCGGATGCAACCTCGAATGTATACATGCAACTAAGCATACAAAAACCAGTGTCAAGCCAGAAATTGCCTGCATATCAAACCCATGGTTAACACTGTTTGACCCCAAATTAGTCTGTCCCACTTTCTACGAGTGCAGAAGGTATATGCTAGTACTCTGCTTACAGTTGATGTTTGGTTATGTGCCCACGCACGCATCGATTTCAACTCATCGCGGCAGCTCAAACATTGATCCTGCCATGCCTAAAGCCCCGAAACAGAAGCTTCACACCGCGAGTAAATCGCAGGTGCCCGCGGACAAGATCAACCTGGTATTCAAGTTTAATACAGACTTGGGCCAGCATATTCTCAAAAACCCGCTTGTGGCGCAAGGTATTGTCGACAAAGCCGCGATCAAGCCGCTGGACATCGTTTTGGAAGTGGGTCCAGGTACTGGTAACTTGACGGTGCGTATCCTCGAGCAGGCTCGGAAAGTGGTGGCTGTGGAAATGGACCCGCGGATGGCTGCTGAACTTACTAAACGTGTCCACGGAACCATGGGCGAAAAGAAGCTCGAAATTTTGCTTGGCGACTTTATGAAAACGGAGTTGCCCTACTTTGATGTTTGCATCTCGAACACCCCTTACCAAATTTCCTCGCCTTTAGTGTTCAAGTTGTTAAATCAGCCCCGTCCTCCCCGTGTGCTGATTCTCATGTTCCAGCGTGAATTTGCGTTGCGGTTACTTGCAAGACCCGGTGATTCGCTTTACTGTCGTCTTCTGGCCAACGTACAAATGTGGGCCAACGTGACTCACATCATGAAGGTGGGCAAGAATAATTTCCGGCCCCCGCCCAAGGTGGAATCGCTGGTGGTGCGGATAGAGGTCAAAAACCCGCGTCCTAACGTCGACTTCAACGAGTGGGACGGATTATTGCGGATCGTTTTTGTTCGTAAAAACAAAACTATTGCCGCCGGTTTCAAGCTGAACAACGTGTTGGAGATTTTGGAAAAGAACTATAAAACGCTCAAGGCCCACCAGGGCGAGATGGTGCAGGACTCGTATCTCGACGAAGTGAAGCAAAAGATTGAGCAAGTGCTCACCGAAACAGGGTTTAGCGAACAACGCGCGGCCAAGTTGGACCAAACGGATTTTTTGAAGCTACTTTACGCTTTCCACCAGGTAGGCATCCACTTCGCTTGATTCCTTCGTCTCCCCCCTTGCATGTCATAGCTGATAAAGTTTCATAAACGCATTGTGTGTTTACACTACCGGCAAATTCATAAGTACATTACAATTCATTAATATTAACTCAAGTTTCCAGAGCGAGGGTATTACATACAATTAGCTGAGCAGCTTTTTCTTTTTGAGTTTCAGAGGCAGTGACCGACGCTTCTTCAACAATAACTTGTGCGTTTTGTCACGGTAGTTCTCCATAGGCTTCAAAACATCTGAACTAGACTTGGGCAGTGCCGACAGCGGCACCAACTGTGGTTCCGGCGACACGGCCTTGGGTTCTGTAAACGGATTGTCGGCAAAGATGTCACTGGCATCAAACTTGGGTAGCTCAAACAGTAAACCTTTAGAAGGGGCTTCTTCAGTCAACATTTGAGCACGCACGGCCGCCAATTCATCGCGATGGCGCGCTTGCACTGCTTCCAACACGTTTTGAGCTTCCGTCGCCGTTGATTGCAAATGGGTGAGCTGCTGATTCTTTTCTTCCATTAATGCACGCAACGAGGTGATTTCCTCCTCCAAACTCAACTTATCTTCAGCAAGATCAACGTTCGTTTGCCGGATTGCTTCAATTTCTGACTGCAACTGGAGAAGGGCGTCTTCAACCGGTGCCTGCAGTGACGCTGCATCTGCAGCCTCACTATCTTGTTGTTCAAGCCGTTCCGTAAGCGCGTGCATCTCTGCCTTCTGCAGGGCTACTTCCCTAGCAAACTCAGCGTTGCGGGCACGCAAATCAGCGATCTCGGTAGCGTGGAGCCCTTCGGCGGTGGTGAGTTTTTCCTCCAAACGCGAAGCATCGACAGAAGCGGTGGCCATGGCGACTTCATGGTCGGATTTGGCCTTCGTCAATTCTTTCTCAAGATCAATAACACGGCTCTCGGCATCTTTGAGCGCGACGGCAGATGCTGTGGATGAGGCCAGACTGAGATTTTGCTGTTCCAAAAGTGCTTCGTGAGTCTTCTGGAGCTCATTGCGTGAAGCTTCGAGAGTGTCTAGGGTGATTCGAAGAGTGGCGTGCTTTCCTTCGAGCTCAGTGTAAGCCTTTTGAAGATTGGCAAGATTGTCTTCAAGTTCAGAGTGATTAGACTGAAGCTTGTCATGGTGGCTCTTGAGTTCGGCGTGGCTCTTTTGAAGAACGGCGTGGGAAGTGAGACCATGAGAGTGTTGCAATTTGAGGTCGGAATGGGCTTCTTCAAGCTCAGCAAACCTGGTAACAAGCAGCTCATGGTTTGCCGCAAGGGAATCATGTTTGGCAGTGAGCTCCATCGTAACCTTATGTGATTCTTTCTGTTGGCGACTAAGCTCCTCTTTAGTTTTCACATATTGCCCCTCAATTTGGCGTACGTTCTCGTCAACGACAGCCAACCTGGTTTTGAGTGAATCGTTCTCAGTGCAAAGAGAGGTTTTTTCCTCCAAAAGACTGTTTTTCTCCTCGTAAAGGCAACCAAGCTCCCGACGGACTGTGTCTACTACCGTAGAGAGACTTTGAACCTCATCTTTAAAGGCTTGGACTTGAGAGTTTAAGGTTACAGCATCCAGATTTAATTGCTTCACTTGATTCTCCTTCTCGAGTAACCGGCGGGCTATCACTGCAAATTCCGCACGGAACTCGCGATAGACCGAGGCAATTTGTTTCAACTCCCCCTGGACTTCACGCAGCCCTTTAACGCTTGTAAGCAAGACCTGAATCTGAATAAGCAAGCGGTTTTTATCAGCACGGAGTGCCTCAATCTCGCGGTTGTCGCGAACACGACGAGGATTCGTGGCATACGTCGGCAGATTGAGTGGGGATCGCAACTTGATGGGCAGAGCAAGTGAAACCACCAGAGGAGGCACCAGCAGCATCAAAAATGTACGAGCGCGGTTAATAGGCGCCTTATTTACCCGATGGGCAGTGCGGACCGCGGCTGCTCGCTGCTGCCGAAGAGCCGCTCTTTCCTCGAGATTGGCCATAGCAGGGCCTTTAGGCTGGGTAAGCGGACGCGTCAGGCGAGGAGGAGGGGGTACCACCAACTTTGAGACCGAACGAATCGCCTGCGCGGGTATGGCACGGCGCAGCGTGAACGTACGCAGCTTTTGGACGCGATCGAAGCCCCGCGAGGTAATTATACTCGTAGTAGGAAATTTGGACTGATAGTTGCGAAATTGGTGGCCGACAGGATGTAAAATCAGCTTAACTGCCTGTTTGTCGCTGTGGGGGTCCAACGAGAGCACCAATTTAACGGTTTCGTGATCGTACACGGTACTGCAGAGCCAATCGTCTCTTTGGGATTCTAAGTTAGGCACTCCAACAGCGTCAACAAGAGTCACACGTCCAGTTTGCGTGGTAATACAAACTACTAAAGTGTGGTCTTTAGAGCGTTGACCGTAAATGAAATCAAGCACTCCGGGGCTCAGCAAAGGTTGCTGGGTGAAGTCATCACGGCAGCGAGCTTTTCCATTGAGTAAGTCATGGACAGCACTGTTAGAATCGAACTCAGCAGCAGAAATGGTGGGGGCGGCTACTTCGATCGATTGGGCCTCGTCAACGAGCGATATTTTTTCATCATTTTCTTCGTTTGTCGCAACCAGTGCTGTCTCCTGAGAAGACGATTCCTGGACCAAGTGTTGTACAATAGCTTGCAACCCCTTGAAGTTTGCACGGGACGACAGGCTCGCAAAGACAATGCACTCCCTCCTGGCAATGTTTACAAGAGTTTGAACGCTGTCGTCATCTTCAATCACTTGGTCGAACTGGTAGTTAATTCCGCAAAAGTCTACCACGTTGTTCGTGGTCTTAAAGACCACGGGGGTGGCAGGTGAGGGCCGGCTCGAAATAAGTCGACAGAACAATTGCACCATTGGTGTAATAGGCGCTTCGTAGGTCAGGGTGTTTGCGGGAAGGTTCCTATGCGGTAATATGTTTTGTTAGTTTTTTCCCTCGTCTATGCCGCCGTGGGTCGGTCAGTGGTGTTATTTGTTTGTGTTTTCGCCTAAAAGAGTTTGTTGTAGAGGATGCGAGATGAGTGAAGGAAGGCCCAGCGAAAAATTAACCTATAGAGGCAGGGTAAGATAATTGTGTCGGCCTGCAAGTTCAATGTATCAACTATACCTTCAAATCTTTGTCTTTGTTTCTTGGTGGTTTTCCAATCGTTGTTTATTTCGAGCCATAGTTATGAGCTCGCACTTTCAAACGCATAATAATAACACCGCCGTGTAGCTAACCTCTGTATTAAGACGCAACCGTAGCCAAAGACGTAACCAGCATTCTAACTCTGAGAGGTGAAATTTCTGATTTGAACACACTTCGAAGGCACAAACTTAAGTAAGAGGGTAAACAGGAATTCTAGGTTTGTTGGGACGAAGACAACATCCATTTTACAGTAACCTCCCTTGCAACAACTATAACTCAATCGTCCCGACGCCATTAGATTCGAGCATTAGTGTATTCCTCATGTATATGGACACGAGTACGGGGGTTGATTCCACACTCTTGAAAGGGGTGATGGGTAGTCCGTACCACGGTATTAAGGTGACCACTATCTCATGGTTCTGAAAGTATAAACTCTAGCTAGTGCTAGTGAAGGCGTTAGGCATCCTCGACGTTTAAGCTTATTTTTGAATAGGGCGATATATCTCGGAGAAACTCAAGGCTCATCTCGCGTATCACCTCTGTAAAGTCTAATCTCAACTCAAGTATGAGGCGGGCGAGGGCTTTACTAAAACTCGGTGACTCAATCGATGTAAAGTCTAAGTTGACGATCGCTAGCGGACTTGTGCGAAATTGGCTCATGGTTCCGTCGTTTGTAAAGTTAGGCATTGATATGTGTTTGCAACAAAAGCGGCTGCCACATTGATGATTTGGTGGCAGAATTTGTCATCCCCTTACGCTACGTACTTAAAACGACCTTGTTCACTCTGGTATGTGTTGGCATTATTAGTATATCAGCAACGTAAAAGCCTAATTACACCCCCTCCTTTTTGAAAATCCGAAACGGTGTCTTTTGCTATAGCTAGGTCTCTCAACTGGGTTTTGTTGTTGGCAGGTTTCGATAGCACAATTGAATCGAGGATGCACGCGGGCAGATACGCAAAGCATCAGGCAAGATGAGATGAACACCAATCATTGGTGGAGTACAGTTGGTATAGCAATTGAATCCAACCGTCAATTGGTGTTCAAGGTTTTTATTATGCCGTTCATGTCAATAATCATAGCGCACAATAAGAAAGTACTCGAAAATTAGTCTTGAAACGCAAAGCAAAGTGACCGAGAGAGGCTACGCGCGTGCTCCACCGATGCTCAGGTACCTCCGTTATGAAGCGAACTAATTTTGCTAGAGGCGCGTGATTTTCATCCAGCCAAACTACGATCAGTGAAATCATCAGGTGACAACATGCTTGCCACGCCATCAATGAAAAAGGTTCCACGCGGGTGGACAATCTCACATAGCAATTTGTGCAGGCTACAGCTGGTCGCTGCAAAACTGATCTTCGTTGCCTCCGTATACGATGAAGAGGAGTACATGATCACCACAGGTACCGTGCCCGCCCCGATGCCTAACCTTGGGAGCCCCGCATGCTGAGAACGCGAATCATGCCGCATCAATCGGACATGAGGTGCCTCACTTTCGGCGTGTTATAAATTTCGTAAATTAATTTGTTCGCTTATGTCTGGGCCCGCCCATTTGCGTTATCGCCAACAAAGGGCACGAGCGAGCAGGCACTGTTCGTAATTTAAATGTGGCCACCGACGCACAAAACCACTGTATGCTTGAGACGGTTATAGACTTGGTGATGCCATGGCTAAACGCGTCATCGCGGTTTGTGTTGGCGCAGTGTATTCAGACTTTGGTTCGTATCGGTCTCTCCGATAACAGTGATTGTGGATTCCTCAAAATTCCTTGACTGGTTTGTGAACAACCACTGAGGATTGATTCTTCAGAACGAATTCGAGGCTGCGAAAGTGCTCCAATTTGCCGATGCAAACACACGAATCGCCTCACTTCTGCTTACAGTGGAAGATCCTGTTGCGCTTGTACCACTGAAAGCTCTCACCTCCCTTACCCTCATCTTCGACAGCTCGGCATTGGACGTTGCTAAGCTCGAGTACTTGGCAACAATAAGTGGATGGTATTCGTCGACTCATTGCTTCTCATGGAACCTAAGATGTATTACTTTAACTCATACCCTACGCTCAAGGTAAAAAACTATTAAGCGACTTGCAGCGGTATGCGGCTTGTTATCGAATGGCCGCACAATTTACGAAAGTTATCCATATTGAGATCCAAAGGTACCGTTTGCTGGTCGAACTTTAAATTCCTTCCGGCTTGTAATCACTTGAGCTCCGTCATTATGGATTAAGTTCTTTAATTGATATCTTACTACCGCAAGCTCTAGCCAATCTCGACGTTTCTCATAATCATTTGCGGGCGCTTCCCACTCGACTGCTGCTCCATACAGTAATCGCTCGTCACAATGAGATTGATTCAATGATGGTGAGTGCACCCAACCTTGTTTCTTTCGATCTCAATCGTAACAAGGTAAACAAATGGTGATGAGTGGTTTGGTGGTTCGTCTTTCAGTATCTCTGGACGCTGAATGTGCTCCGAATTAACGTTTGAGAGGAAAACGATGATACTCTGAGCGAAAATCCACACTGCTGTTCCCAACGGTGGATTTTCCACCTAACCTTAGAACTTCGATCAACGTACGTTAAGGCGAGAAGGAACGAAGAATTCTCTTTGGACCACACTCCTAAGTTTCACTTTTCTGCCCTGTTGCAAAATGTCTCGTTGCAATGCCCCCATTTGGATCAGTAAGCTTTAAAACGGGGCTACAGCTAACACATGCTACAATTGTTACCAACCCTTTGGATCTACATCATGTCCAAATACCCTCTTCACTACGATCTTTGTAAATCAAGATATTCCAACTCATTGATACGATACCTGAGCAATGAGTTTCTTGACATTCAGACGCTTAACGAACTAGAACTCCCTAAATAAAGATCCCACCGAATGCATTCTTCGGCCAATTCACGGGTCTAAGATATTTCTTAAACTGTTCGCCTTTAGAGATGCCGCCCACTTTTCCCCTACCACTCCCCGCCCAACGGTTGCGCCACATACAACAAATTGAATCTAGGGAAATATTTGTGCAATTCGTTGGAGCCCCTATTATGTCCCTATCTCATCTCACCATACACATTGCTGTACATTGGACATGACTGTCTTTAAGCGTAGGCAACGGTCCTGGTGGAAGCTTCACAAGGCCACCTACGTCATGTAGATGTGGGACTGTCTTGTGCTGGGCATGCACCACCAGGGGTCATACTCAAATTGCCAAAAAATTCTTGTCGTGTAGATCCGAAAGCTCAATTGATAGGCGCTGTCATTTAGATATACAAATACAATCTACTTTTGTATTTTCATTCCTCGAAGGGATGTTTTCAGTGTGACCGCTTATTCCCGAATCTGAACACTACGAGCCTCGGACTAATCAGGTGACCTTACATAAGCTGAGACAGGTAAGATTTATCAGAATCTCTTGGCGAAAGCGTTCCCTACAAATCCTTATGATTTAAAGAGCGGTTGCGAGCTTTCTGGGTCTAAGGATTGCAAACTATACACGTTGAACGGTATTCTTACAGTTAGAAAATCCGGTCGATTGCTTGCGTCAATAGGGCAATTTTTTTTTGTCACGAAACGAAAGTGACTTACATGGGGCATATACATGGCGGGTGACAACTGGTGTAGGCAGGAGCGTGCACTGAATACTTCTATCTGTAAGGCAGCCACAATAATCCATGCCATCTCAATCCTACCCTATTGCTAATTATTGCATTGCGAAGTGACGATGTGGGATTGGACATGCAAATTTCGTTTTAAATAGAGACTATTGAACGCCAGTACAAACTCGGTCCTTCACAGCGCAAGGTTGCAAGGTTGCGAGTAATAGCCCACAACACACTATTCTGGGGTCAGTTATCATTGGTGGCGAAGACACAACGTTTCTTTTGTGCTACCTGCACATTTGCTTTCGTCTAAATCCACGAGGGCTAAACCCGCAAGATGCAGCTCGCTTCAGACCATTGAGCAGTTTGGTCTCGGCCACTTTGGTTTTAGATTTGTCAAGCCTCGTGAGTAAAGCCAACTGTTGCCCCGCCTTTGTTTACAATTGTAAGGCTGGGTCGGTACGAATCACTCTGTTCCTTTCCTATGCATCACATGGGGCGAACAATAGCAGCCTGCTAGCCGCGGGCGACCTCAAAAATTTTTGACTAGCATATGCGCTGCAGCTCAAAGGCAGTATTGGCATGACAGGGGATAAAACTAATTTGACTTGGACGTGATGAGTTATCCTGGGTGCGGAAGTATTTCCGTGACCTCTGATACATCATTACGTGCTTGACTAGAATCCTGGGTGACCGAGTCAATGACCACTGGAGCTGTCGCACTTATTCCATGCATCATGGTGAGCCGAGAACTCCCATCAACAAAAGAAACCAAAAGACCCGTGGGCTATACAGTAAGGAGATCAAGCCCAAACATAATCCAGACTAGTAACAGAGACAAAATCAATATTCACCGCTAATATTAAACGAAGTTTTGGCCCCTCACGGCCAGCAGACGTTGCTGGTACAGTGGTTGCCAACCCAAAACGGTCGTGCGTTGACCAAATAGGCTGGAAGCAGAAAAACAGACCAACCTCCATTTTTTTTTCTTCACCGCCTGGTCTCATCTTCACGTCCCCCATATAACACTAACGAGCTTTTAGCTAAGATTCGTTATGATCTATTACGGGCGTCCCTACTACGAGAACCCCCGGTATCCGCCCGCTCCTGTGGCGGCGCAGTTGCCGGGGGCACCCCCCGCCGGCGGCATCAACTCGGTGCTCGAATACGACTTGCACAAGATGGCAACGTTTGTGCTGTGGTGTGCTTTTGGTATGCTCAAGAGCCATCGCTCTCCGCTGCCCGAGTTCGAAAATTTGATGGTGCTGGTGCTTTTTGCCACACGGTTGCCTCGGCTGACTATCATTATCGGTTTAGAGTACATGAACCAAAGATTTTATGCCGGGTCAGCACAAGGCGGCGCTGGCGATCATTTGAGTGATCATGATGTTTTCACTTATTTGGTTGTGGCCCTTGTTCTCGCGAACAAGTTCAACGATGATAACACCTTCACAAATAAGCTGTGGTGCGGTGCCACAGGGGTTGCTTTGGCCCAGCTTAACCAACAGGAGGCTGCGTGGTTAGCGCATTGCAAATGGAATCTCAATGTGGTCAATTTCGAGCAGAACATCGTAACTCTCGAGGATTGCTGGCGTACCTGGTTGGACAAGTGCGACGCGGTACCTGTTTCCGTGCCCGTGCTGCCATTCGCCCCTAAGTATGCCCAGTTGCCTCCGGTTGCACCTGCGACCCCGGTGACCCCTCTGTACCTGAGTTTCACATACTCCCTGCCAACGGCGTACCCGCTGTACTCGCACTACCCCAATTACAGCTATGTTCCGGCTCCATCGAATCCTTATGCGGCGCCTACCTATCAATACTCTCTGCCTCACCATTATCAATCCCCCGTGTTTGATCCAGTGATTCAGTATGCGCAAAAGACTGTGAATCATAATCCCTACTACTATAGCGTGTATTGATTCGCTTATATTTGCATTTATCGGTTTTGTTGGGAGTTCCATTCCAATTGTTAGCGGTCGACGACCCCTTTTTTTAATAGTTTTCTTACGGGATCGGCCTGGTTTTTTTTTTTTTGATAGACCTTATAAATGATTTTTGATCTGATGAAACCATCTGCTGGACTTGAGCACTCTTTTGCTCCGTTGTGAACGGAGTAGTGACGCCCAATGGGGACTTGTGAGAAAGGCCTACAAATTTTTGCCTTATTTTTTTTTGAAAGCGGGCCTTCCAAATTGATAATACGATTACTAAAAGCTATCACGCAATGATGGCGCTGATGCCTACTTAGAACTTAACTTCAAGCTTACCGAGTCTCTAAGACACATCATTAAATAAAATGATGAATAATAACACACCATGGTTGGGAGTTTCCCTAGCCATTCCTCACCTCCCACCACCAGGCGGTTTATGATTAGCGGTAGTTGTTTGGTCAGGCTATTCGCTAAACTTGTTTCCGGGCACTCACGGAAGTCATTAGCGCCTTTTACTGCAAGTTTGTACGACTTGGTTATTTCGTAACCTACACCCCGCTTTTCGTTTGCTTCATTGGGCAAGGATTACAAAAGGGTGGCTTGCTTTTCGGCCACACGCGTCGCAATTAGTACACCCCGAAAAACGAAGGCTACAACATCAGGATGGCTGACGAACCCAAGGAACAAGTTGCAATTGAGGCTACTGAACAAGTTGAAGTTGCTCCCGAGAATATCGAGGTGACCCCTGGCAAGAACGACGTTGCTGCTGAGCCGTCACTCGACGTTAAGCGTACAGCCACCGAGGAGGAGATCACCACTCCTGCTGAGGAGCCTCCGAAGAAAAAGAGACGGAGAAACTACGATGAAGCCGATGCCGAAAAGGAGCCGTCTAAGAAGGAAGAAGATGAGGAAGGCGAAGACGGAAGTGAAGACGAGGTTGACTACGAAAACGTCGAAGACGACGACGAAGAAGAGGACGACTTAGAGATCGATGAGACGAACATCATCACTTCGGGTCGCCGTACTCGTGGCAAGGTGATTGACTTCAAGGAGGCCGCTAAGAAGTTGGACGCTGACAATCAGCGTAACGGCACCACTATTGTAGAAGAAGTTGATGAGCAAGAGGAGGAGGATGAAGACGGTGATGACTACAAAGAGGAGTAGCGCTTGTTTTAGAAGACACAATTGAAAAAACGAAACGACTCTTGTACCGACTGATTGTAGACAGTGCTAGAACTAATTCACTCACGATTCCCGATGTAATGTAGGTCTCAATTGGACGTTATTTTTGAAGTGAGGTGAAAACTCATCAGGATTTGAGTCACTGGAAACCTGAATGTTTAGGTTTCGAGCCGCATGAACGAGCCTTTCCGTTCCATTTCTCCACATCGAGCACAACATCTCACTGGAAAAAATCCACACAATAAAACAATACAACATGAAGATGTCAGAATTGATAAATTTCCGGTTGAAGGTGTCAACCACTGATGGCCGTCACTTGACCGGTACCCTTCTTGCGTTTGACGGCCACATGAACCTTGTTTTGGGTGACACTGACGAGGCTCGCCTCACAAAGAAGGGATACGCCGAACTTGTCAAGACCAAACAAGCCAATTACCAGAGCCGACAACTTGGTCTAATTATTCTTCGGGGTGATCAAATTGTTTCTATGACTATTCAGCTGGAGCCCGTGACCCCTATCAAGTCTCGCCTCGAACTAGGAACGGGTGTTGCGAAGGGCGTGAAAAGAAAACGCGATGACTAGGAGAAACATCTTAGGAGTCTCACATCTTGCTACCATGGGGTATGGTTTACCAAACTGCCTAGGCCTGCCGATGCATTGATTTACTATGTTTGTTGTGAGCCATATCGTTCGAGGTGGAAGAGTACTGCTCCTGGACACTGTTGACTCGTTAAAATGAATGGCCATTCACGCAAAGTACTGATTTATGCTCCATACTTTAGTGCTCTTACCCCCACTGTCGTATACGGGCTCTTATCGTTGTCGCAGGACAGGGATCCTCCCCGTCATCGGCGAATTCGAGCCGTTAGCGAGCATTTGATGACCCACGAAGGGAGTTTTGATACAACTTTTACAGTGTTTTTGCTTATATGCCCATTGACTTTGCATCTTCACACTTCCTCTGCTCGGGTTCTTTCTCCAAGTTTTACACCAGTATGTAAAAATGGCCAATGATGGGTATATCTACCCAAGCCAATTATGCTTGTCACGACAAATTGCTCTGGCTCCAAGCAGGTGGTGCCGGTCGTCTTACGCTCAGCCGTGCGAGTGGAAATTGATCTATAGCCATAGATGTTTATTCGCTAATTTGTACATTAATTCTATAGAGGACCTTGCCAACTCAATTGGGCGGCCTAGCAACAGTTGGAATTGCTCTTGCCCTTCTTCTCCTGGGGCGCCGGGGTCAACGAAATGGTGGGCCCACCGGTCTGGGGCTTCTGCTCCGAGGTGTCAAGCTGGTGCTTCAGCACCATCTCGTAGATGTTCTTGAGCAATTGGTGGAACAGCAAATCAACGTTGTCCGAGCTCAAAGCGGACGCCTCAGTGAACAACAAGTTGTTCTCATTGGCAAAGTTCTTTGCCTCCTCGGTGGGCACTGCCCGCAAGTGATCGAGATCCAGCTTGTTACCCACCAACTCAATGACGATATTGGCATCCGCGTACTCTTTGAGCTCCTTAAGCCAACGCAGGACCAGTTCGTAAGTTTCGGTCTTCGCAATGTCATAGACAATCAACGCGCCCACCGCCCCGCGGTAGTAAGCCAGGGTAATGGCCCGGTAACGTTCTTGTCCGGCAGTATCCCAAATCTGGGCCTTAACCCGCTTACCGTCAATCTCAAGCGTACGAGTAGCAAACTCAACACCAATGGTCAGGCGCAGTTCAAGGTTAAATTCGTCACGAGTAAACCGCAGCAACAAGTTGGTCTTACCAACACCAGAATCACCAATTAACACAATCTTGTAGAGGTACTCGTAGTCGTACAGGTAATCGTCCGTCTGTTCGCTCATGGCTAAGTGTGTCGGTGGCAGAAGTTGAAATCAGAAAAAAAACAATATGTAGGATAGCATGTATGGAGGATTGAGGGGACGCGTGGGGGGGCACTATAAGCTTGATCTGGGCAGTGATGGGGTTCTTGAGTGTGAAATTACGAAATGTCACAAGAAACCAACTAAGATATAGGGTCGCTTCGTTTGGATCTTCAAAAACTTACCTGTTGTCATGATGGGGCGTAGCGTGTATAGGCTGGGGGCGCGTATCTACTGACAATTTAGAACCGGCATGGGGGTACCAGCGCGACAGCACAACAACATCGGAACAGTGTAAACCGTAAGTAGGCTCGAGTCTTAGAATGTCTTTATAGGGCCTTCGAGAAGTATTGCCTATTTGAAGCTGAAAAATAGTGGTTGTAAGGAAAAACCCCTTTTCTGGGTTGGGGGAACGGGGGTCGTGTGATCAGTAGGGTTCGACGTTAAAACGTAAAGAAAATACTATCCGAGGTCTGGAACACTTTAAAGACAAAGCAATCTGGCAATCACCAAATGACACCTCGGAAGGGGGGTGCTTAATTCAAAAGGGAGTTTCTTTTATTTGCGAATCGTAGGTGTTCCACGTACGATGCTAGAACATAAAGGGTTATAGTAATACGAAACTTAACATAGATAGTAAACGGCCATTTCACATGTTTATTGTAGTTGTTCATGTCTATCGTCAGTAGGGTTGAGGATAGGACTCATGCATCGGGGCTACAATCTCTTGAAACCATGGGTGTTGCAATGCTTGGCGTGCTGTGATCCGGGCTTCAGGGCGCATTTGAAGCAACAGCTGTAACAAGTTGAGTCCCATCAGGTCCAAGTTCGGAACGACAAGTCGTAAATCCTGGGGAGGGAATTGTTGCCAGTTGCTCTTATATTCAGCAAATTGCAGAACACCAGGCCAAGTCCGTTCGGAAGGGGTTCCCATCAATCTAAATATCTTTGTCAATTGATCCTCGTTGGCGGTACCCGGAAACAATGGTTTACCCGTGCACATTTCCGCAAAAATACACCCAGCCAGCCAAATATCAATCAGAGTAGTGTATGCTCGCAGACCCAACAAGACGTCGGGTGCACGGTACCATAAAGTAACCACCTCGTTCAGGAAAGTGTTGAACGGAATACCAAAAGCCCGAGCAAGACCAAAGTCACCCAACTTCAACTCGCCCTTAGCGTTGATCAATAAGTTCTGAGGTTTGAGGTCTCGGTGTAAAACCCGATTGTCGTGACAAAACATGATCCCCTTAAGCAATTGGAACATGAACAGCTTGACCGTTTTAAGGTCCAAGGCACCTTGGTGACCATGTACCTCCATGTACTTTTTGAGATCTTGATCCATAAACTCAAATACAAGCGTCAACTTATTTTCAGTATGAATAACGTCGTAAAGAGTTACAATGTTTTCATGGTCCAACTCTTTCATGAGCGAAATCTCACGAATCGCGGTGGATGGGGTGCCCTCCTCCAGATCTAAATTGATCTCTTTGAGAGCAACAAGTGCACCCGTGGCCCTATTACGACCCTTATACACCGTGGCATAGGTACCTTCGCCAAGCTTTTCCAACTGCTGAAATCTAGTGGTTAGTACTTACATAGTTCAAAACATAATGGCTTTTGGTCTTTGGAGCATCGTCAAAGCATTTAATGAGTTCTGCTTTCAGCTTATAGGACATTGCGGATTCCTTGATTTTGATTTCTATTCGCTCGGACTTGACTCCAGGTACGAAGCAATGGGTTTCAATAAGCTTAACACACCATCATTCAACCATATCGGAATCGAAAGTAATGTCAGGAAATTCTCAAACGTCCAATAGGACCATATGAAACCTTTATCTCACCTTTATGCCACCAGATAGATCAGTACTTACTGCGAAGATGAACCAGTCATTTGGTGCTAGTTGTTGAGGGCCTATGCGTCGCTCAATATCAAAGGCGCGCACGTACTGCATCAACTGATATCAATAAAGTTGGTGCAGCAAACCTTGAAGGTCCAACTCAGAGCAATCCTTAACAACGTTAACGCTTCAGGATATCCGGAATTGATAACACCACTTTTCTAATTATCAAGCAATGATATTGGTTTACATTTGTTGACACTACCTGACATAGTCTTCTGTAGCCATATTTAAGTTATGAGTTACGGGAAACGGTGACAACACCGCCACCCAGTCGAGCAGACGCAAAACAGGATGTGTACGTCCAAGTGTCTATGCAGTTTTTAAAAATGAGTGATGCTAATGGGAGACAGTCTTGGAGGCAAGCTCCGGCAACAAAGGTAAACCGGTGGAGCACGGGTCACATTTTTTCATTGTCAGCAGGCGGCGCCGAGTTAAAAGATTAGAATCGTTGAGGTTGAGGGTAAACTTGAAATCGCCGGCGATTCCCAGAATAATCAGTGACAGCCGAGTTTGACTGTCACTGGTGGCCAGATCCACCAGACCATCCTCTTCCACTACTTCATCATCGGTGCTATTCACAAGGGTCACTTTCAGATGAACAGCAGGCGATTTGGCAAAATGGTGTAGGGTAAGCACTTCATCGTCTTCATCGTCCAGAGCGTCGTCATCGAACAGATCGTTGTCAGAGTCATCAGCCTCTTCGTCATCCTCTTCGTCGTCCACATCCAATGAAGGCGGGGCGAAAACGTCCTTGAAAGAAGGCAAAGTAAATTTCTCTGGGAAAGGCGACTTGATCGAACCTCCACGGCCGCGCGTATGTTCGCCGACAGACAGTTTGCGCAGGCGTTCACCATTTTCGCAAATAGGGTCAAATTGCACGTGGTTAGTGGTCGCCATTGCTGGATTATTAAACACCAGCATGATGGCATGAGCAGCAGGACTCGCCAAAGGTTGCCGGGGTCGCCCTGGTGTTAACAAGTGCTTCACTTGAGCTTCACGAGCAGCGTCATGAACACCGGGGGTGCGTGCGGTGGTCGATTTAGCCACACCACCAAAGTAGTCATGATTTGGTTCCGAGGTCGACCGACGAGCACCTTTCATCCAAGGGTGGGCCCAAATGGCCTCAATGGTCAACCTTTTCTTCGGGTCAATAGTTAACATACCGGTGATTAAGTTCTTGACATCGTCGGAAATCTCATCCCACCACGGCGTTAAAAAAACAAAGTCCCCCTTTAGGATGCGCTGAGTGAGGGATGAGTGATCCTCGTCATAGAAAGGAGGAAACCCACAAAGGATGGTATACAAAAAGCAACCAAGCAGCCACACGTCCACCAGTGTGTCGTAGGTTTCATTGCGGCGCAGGGATTTATTAAGCTGGTTAACGTTGATGACTTCAGGGGCAGTGTATCCAGCTGTACCGCAGGGTGTCTTGAGATTACGAGCAGAGCCTTCCACTACCAAACGCTTGGCCAAACCAAAGTCTGCAAGCTTAATCTCGCCTATAGTGGCACCACCGACGCCCGGAACAAACTTGCCCTCATCCTTCTTTGATTCGTCATCCAGGGACCGCAAAGACGTCCTGAATTCAGCATTCGGTCGCTCAACAAAGTCAATTGTGTCAAACAACAAATTTTCAGGCTTGATGTCACGATGCACCACATTGTTGTGATGGAGGTGGTCGACCGCCAGGAGAAGCTGGGCGAACACATGCCGACATAAAGGTTCACTAAAATAAGTGTACTCAATGATCTTGTTAAAGATCTCACCACCGGTGCTGTACTCCAACACAAGATACGAGTGGGTTGGAGTATTGATAGCCTCAATCAACTGTAACACGTTAGGATGTGTGGGCATGCTTTGCATAATGTCAACCTCGTTAACAATGTTCTTGAGTTGCTTCAGACTCATGTTGGTTTTGTTAATAATCTTAACTGCCACTTCCGTGTCAGATTCGGAGTCCATGGCCTTGTAGACCGTGGAGAAAGCACCTTCACCAAGAACTGCCTCCAACCGGTATCGGGATGGAAGACCCGGATACAAGTCGATGGCAAACTTAGGTTTCTCGTCCGCCGCTTGTGTTGGCGACGAATCAAACATCCGTTTAATGTTCTAAATCGTTAGCAAACCTATTTTTTTGCGTGTGGATCGATTTATATATGCAACCAGTAAAAACCATGCACAGGATCGAGGATGTACCTACCAGGAGAATAGCCATGATCGGAGAGCATCACAGATTCCCAGGAAAATTTTGCGGCTAACAAAAAGTGTAAACGATGGGGCGCGCTTGGATACATTTATAGGTATGTTGCCAACTCCACCTAGTAACACCTGCCCCTTTTCCCCCACCTTGTTTACCCTTAAGCATACACAATAGCTCACGAGGATATTTTTGATTTTCATATGCGATCTTACGTCACCAAACATGGCAAGGTCACAATTGTAGACAACTGCGACATGCTTGGCAAAGCGGTATTACAACATTTGTTCGGAGTTGGCATCACGGGAGCCCGCGCCTATGTCATGCAAAAAACAACGTGGCGGGATGTATTATGCCTCAAAGTCCCTCTCTCTGCAACCTGGGAGCACCTATTCTCGTTTGCTTCTGGTCACTCTTCGCCTCGATAACTCCGGAAAGCCGGCTTTTGCTGCAGTGAGGGCTATTTCTATTATATCCTAAAAGGGTTACGGTGGGAACTACCGGAGGTGCGGGGCCACCTATAAGTAACACGCTACAACTGGCGCTTTGTTAAGCCGTAACCTATCAATACGGTTGGGAGTGGTGTCCCGCGTTTCCACCAGTGTAAAATTTTTAGTGCGGGGCGCGGTTGTGTCACATTCACGAAATTGGGATGTGGAGTGCTTCTGGTCGCCAGGGGAGATGAAATTGTGCGCGTATCACAATAAAAACCCTGACGTCCATCGGAATGCACTGGTAGTGCTTGAGTGTCTGACTGTCGATAATACTTGCACAACAATATGATTGGTGGCGATTGTAGTTTGCCCCGCTATGAGGGTGTGCCTATAATCGATTTAGTGACGTACAACAGAAGAGAATGAAAACAAAATTACAAATGAGTGGTTGTTTGTAGGACGATGTAGGTGAAGAATATCCTTGCCGGAATAGAACTACAAAGGCTAGGCCTTTCAAATGTTCAAGGTTCAAATGCACACTCACGATGTTACGTCGTCACATCGGGAATTACCATATCAGACGTAGCCGACTTCACGAGGTGGTGTATGCGAGTCGCGAATGGGTCTGGACCCTCGTGTCACAGCCCTCTATGGCGAATGTGGTGACCCCAAGGAGTCCGTACAGCCATTTGAGTTTCGGTAGCGAGATGGTCCTTCAGTTTCACTAAAGAAGGAACCTCTTGATCTTAGGAAAAACCAAAACAACACAGATCTGTGAACCCCTTCGTCGTACGAAATTGTACATACACATCGGTTGTATTCACACCCGCATTGATGTAGACCTATTGTTGTTGTTGTCTCTTAATCCTCAAGAAAGCAAGTTTGCTGACCGACATCTCCAGAGCGCATTAAAGCCGCCTATTTCTGCAAAAGTACAACGAACGGTACATCAGTATCTTTACATCAAGCTACGGTTTAAGACATTTCGGCTCAAATACTTTTTATCGTGCAGGGTGGCAGTGTAAGACTTACGTTCCTCCTGGGATTGAGCCCTGTCCACAAATCTCAGCAACGGCTACCAAGTTGAGGCGTAAACGGCGTCAATGAAAAAAGCAACTTTATGTTTCAAAATACCTCCAAGAAGAAGGACTATCCGCTGTGACGATGCACTACGGACAAAATGGCAGAATCTTGATTTTCAAATTGATCGGATCGATCTCTTGCACTTCTTCTATTGTTCCCCAACTTTGCAACCTCAGGTGTAGTCCAGTGGCTACGATAAAACCTCTCTTCACTATTTACAGGGTTATACTTATTGTCTAGACTTGGGAGTGATCTTAGTCTCCACCACCTCATCCTCCTCCGGAATCAAAGCATCGTTTTGCTCCAACAAATCAGCGAGCTCGCCCAGTTTGGCCATCTGGGTGACAATGTCGCAACCACCAATAAACTCACCTGAGACGTACAATTGAGGAATGGTAGGCCACTCGGAATACTCCTTGATCCCGTTACGCAACTCCTCATCCTCCAAAACATTATAAGCGGCAAACTTTTCGGGGTCAACGCCTTGCTGTCCTAAAGTTTGAATAGTCGCTCTCAGGAAGCCACACTGAGGAAATTCGGGTGTTCCTTTCATGAAGAGGACAACGGGCAGCAGTTGGACGGCCTTGTCGATAGCATCCTTGATCTCAGTGGAAAGAAAACGAACGAACGGAGTGCGAGGCACGGCACGCGGCATAATGGCGCTGGTTCTGAGGACACGGGCAAACATGATGAAGTATGTGACTGCAAATGAGATCGCACTTGTTTGTAAGCCAAACGTTGATGCAAGAGTGGGAACTAGTTTGTGCGAAGACAGTTTAGAGTACTTCACCACGTAAACTTGATAAGAATATTATGCTGATAGCACACTTAATTCTCAATCGGGAGATCCGCGTGAGCACTAGTCTGACTTATATAGCAAAATGCGAGATCGTCCATTGAGTTCCAAGCTTAGACTGATTACGGCGCCATCACGATGACACTCATGGCATGTGGACGTCGACGTAACATCGTGACCACGTTGAAGGTAATCTAGCGTGTCACAGACTGCAATAATTTCCTATTTTTAGTGACATGTCCAGATATATGTAAGAGAGTGTATTCCGAGGTGGTGAAATTGAGTCAACTTTGTAACTAAGATAATAGTAGGGATTACGTGACCAGATAAAATGTTTTGCAAATAAGCACCTTAATATGACATTCTTATCTCTTGAGAATAAGAGGAGCAAGTTGTGCACTCTTTTCATAGTAACTATACTCTCACGAACACTAGGGGAGTTCCGACCTCTGTCTTTAAGTGGAAGGGTAATAGGGCTAGTTCAAATACGCTTTATGTTTAAACACATTCTCCCCAACTCTGAAATCACTGAAGTTTCCTATTTAATTGATGTTGCCCTTGTGTCCTTTCTTAGACTTCGAGTTCACAGATTTACTATTTAACCTTTAGAGTACCTACATAAGATTAGATGTTTGTGATTAGGCAATACCTTTTGACGGCAGCTCTCCTGGTACCACTCCAAGTTGAAATCGCCGTACTTCCTATAGTCATGGGTAACTTAGGCCCCACCACTGGCGAGACTGCTGGGCCACATGCAGAAACCAGACAAAAGCAGATTTAGCTTTTGGTTATGCAGTTTCCAATCCATCCTTCTGAATCCAAAATCATGAAGCGTGTAGATTCATAAAGCTATATACAAAAAGATGATAGTGCAATTGAGCACCCGGTTCGAAATTTGAGGCTTAAATGAAGTAGTTGACTTTTACGACACATAACATAATCGCGACTACTCGATATGCCACAAGGCACGCAATAATGGCACCAATGTTTTTGGCAAGGTTCCCATTCAAATCGAAATACGACAAAACTTGAGCGCCACGGTCAAACTGACAAGGTATATCGCCACAATGGAACTCTTGGTTTTCGAAAATCAATAATGCGTTACAGCGTACCACATATTTCATCGGGTTAATCCAATTGATACCTTGGAAGAATCCAGGTAAATGCATTGACATAGTCCCACCCATGAAAACTGCAAATAATAAACATATAGACATCAAATTGGTCGCAAAGCCAAGGTGGTCAAATAACAGGTTCCACATCAACCCCACCAGCTCACCACAATTTACTGTAACAAACATCGTGAGGAGGTTGACAAAAAACATCGAGACAGTACGAGGCATGCCGATGCCGAAAACGCATAGCGCCAGGAATAATATGCACTGAAACACTTCAAAAGGAACCTCGTTGATGAAGTAAGCAAGACAATATTGAACGGATCCATAAATTCCATCCTTGTACTCCTGATAAAATATACCCCGCTCCACGGGATAAAGTGAAACGTTGTTCAATAGTCCAACAAAATACATGTTGAGTAGTGACTGAATAAGCCCGAGGCGATTATCCACACCATCCCGCTGATTCTTCAATGGAGCAAAGAATAGCGTGTAAAATATTGCTAAAGCCACACCCTGAAATCCGCGAGTGAATAATACATCTGGCGTTCGAAATGTTGCTAAAGTTTGGCGTTTCATAATCGTCATCATTGTGTTTTGGAATGAAGTCTTTTCACGGCGGAATTGACGTAAGTCAATCTTATCGGTGTATGAGACACTTCCCACTCTACTCAACTTCTGCCAGGCTGTTACCAATTGCGCAATGCGCAGCTGAGCTTGCTCGGCGGTTTCGTCGAGTTGTCTCAGTAACAAGTCAAGATAAAAATCAGTAGGATTACCATTTTGTGGTGCAATAAATCCCTGCTCGGCAAAATAACGAGGCATATTGCTTGCAGAACCATCGTAAACCACTTGCCCTCCCCTGGCAAGGAGTAGTACACTATTGAACATCTCAACCATCTCCATACTGGGCTGGTGGACAGTCAAGACAACAGTGGTCCCTTCATCTGCCAACTGATGTAATAAACGCAAAACAGCGAGAGCCGTACTACTATCCAAACCCAGAGTCGGTTCATCCAAAAACAAAATGTGAGGCTTGTCAAGAAGTTGTACTGCAATCAGAACCCTTCGTTTTTCTCCACCCGAGATGCCTTTGACGGAATCTGAACCGATAACGGTATCAGCGCAGTCAATTAAACCCATTTTTCGTAGTAAATCATTGACAATTTGGGTTAATCGAGAATAATCTTTAGGTGGTAGACGAAGCCGAGCTTGGAAATGTAATGTTTCCCTCACTGTGAGTGCTGGGATTAGGGTACGATCGTGTTGAGCCACGTACGCTAAGAGCTCACTAAGTTGCTTAGTGGACAATCGCACTCCATTCAAGGTTACTTCACCGTTTGCCGAAAGATTTGATGACCGAGGAAGCCGATGCGAAAGATAATTGAGTAGTGTTGTTTTTCCTGAGCCCAGAGGACCCATGATTACGTTCAAGGTTTTGGCAGAAAACTCAGACGAAATGCTCCGAAGAAGGATTTTCGGTTCCTTATGAGTTGTAAGACGCTCGAACCAAGCCGGCAGAGCAGTCAAAGTGGTATCCTTGATTCCAATTGTGAAGTCAATAGTCCTTTTGTCAACCCTAGTGTCATCAGAGAATTCAATCTTTACATCGAAGGGAGGGAACAGGCTGTGTTGATGGTCACCCGCAAATCGATTTTTCTTGGTAGTGGCAATTTGCATATCGTAATTCTTCACAAACTTGAGGGCCAAGACAGCTAGAATTGCGTAAAGAAGTATCCACGCTATGCAAATACCCACCTGTTGCCAAAGAAAATTTTTGGGGAACCCAAGAGTCTCAATCTGGTAAGCGCCAGTGTATGTTGTGCATTCTTCGGGGCTCAGGTATGGACAGTCCCCGACCCAACCATTGAATTGATTCCAAATCATCGCACCATAGCTATACCAAAAGAATGCACAGTACTTTAACCATCGCACGTACACAGGCATTGTTCTCAGATTCACAAAGAAGCCACAAGAAGAGTTCTGTACCTGATAGTAAACATTGAGCGCAAGTGCCAGAACCGCAAATTGAGGACCAATAGCGAAGCAAACCAATGCTAGAGTCATGCCCAGAAGCTCAGTGAGGAAACTTAGCAAGAAATAAACAAAGAAATGTCCCACACCACCTCGTAAACCCCACATGAAGAAAGTGATAACCGTCCATATTATAGTTATTGGCAAATCTTCAGGAAAAAGCCGACCAAGACGACGCAGAATGACAAATCCTGGAATCAGCACAACACCCTCCGTGTATTCGCGGAAAAAATTCTGACCATCTGGACCCCACAAGCGCTCAATCTCGACAAACATAGGTGTAAAGCCGATCACTTGTAACGTGGTATACAAAGCTGCCAGATACAGTCGCATACCCGCTAAGTCATGTTTAGGCCT
This sequence comes from Diutina catenulata, assembly GCA_030560525.1. NCBI lineage: Eukaryota > Fungi > Ascomycota > Pichiomycetes > Serinales > Debaryomycetaceae > Diutina > Diutina catenulata. The sequence goes on from JAKTTW010000011.1 coordinate 172,737, forward strand.
AATGAACAACCAACCAAACCCACCTCCTATGACAATAATACCTCCCACAAATGCCAATAGCAGCATTCGATCTCGTAAGCATAGCAAAAATGCACGTTGGGTTAGAACTTTCAACTCTTGAATCCACAGAATTCGCCGGTTCAACTGAAATTGCGCCTGGATCTTTTCAAAGTAATGTCGTGACTGTCTAGCATTTAGAGAGCTGCCTCTAACAGGATTAGTCATACGCCAATTATCGACCAAACGATTTATCCGGTCCACCGTGCGGGCCTCGTTTTCTGGAGATGACGAGTCCTTCACCAGAAGCAGCATAATGTAGTCCACGTAATTAGATGCTTTGAGGTCTCCATTTTGTGATTGCAAAAAAGGGATCAGGTCGAAATAAGAGGTATCTGATACAGACCCATAGTATACAAGCCTTCCTCCGCGTGTCAATAAGCACACAGCGTCAAACATATCAACGACTTCAGGGCGAGGTTGATGAATAGCACACATAACGGTGATACCAAGTTCAGCGAGCTTCTTGACAACCAGAACCAATTTGAGTGAGTTTGCTGCATCTAGCCCCGTTGTCGGTTCGTCTAAGAATAGTACCGCTGGCTTAGATACAAGTTGGATGGCCAAAGAGAGTCTGCGTTGTTCGCCACCAGATAGACTGGTGGTTCCCGTATAGGATGTAACCTGTTGGTTAGATAAATGTGAAAGCTCCAAGACGTCAAGCAAAAAGTCTACAAACCGAAGCTTCTCTGGCTCAGAGGTATTGCGGGGCATACGTAAGGCAGCTTGAAAGTCTATGGTTTCCCGTACAGTAAGGCCAGGTAAGAACATGTCCAGTTGCAAGAGGTAGGCCGTGGAGATTTGATTTTTGGGAGTATCTGAATTAGGGGTGAGATACTCAATCAGGCCCAGAAACGAGAGGTGGTGGCGCAAATTGAGCCGACCCGAAAGTGTGTTGAGCAACGTTGTCTTTCCACTCCCTGTGCCCCCCATAATAGCCACGAATGAGCCGGGGTCCACGAAAAACAGCACCAGGTCTAAAATGCGCTTTGGCGGGGAAGCTGTCTCGGGGTCTGCACTCTTGCGCAAAAGTCGTCTGCTGGAAGACGACGGGTCAACCTCCACGGTCAACCGGCGTACACGTACGGCTACCGTCTCCTGACCGAAGCCGCGCAAGTGAGTGGCATTCATAATAAGGTTTTGGGGCCCGAATCTTAGCGCTATATGACGATTGCGCGGGAAAGCTCAGGTTATTCTGCACCAACCGTGAGTACCGATTCGGCAGGGAGATGCCAGAGAAAATAATACCATAACGGGTTAACATGGTGAGCGCATACCCTAACGGGGTAAGATATGGTTGAACACCCCATTCCTCTCTCAGTTATTATTTTGTACTGATTTTCAATCTCGTATGCAATGCGGCATGGAGATGGACCCCCGTCAAGACAAAATCTCGCTTAAGTTTTATAACTAGACCCCTCAGGCCACATTGAATAGGTAATCGGCTATTATCAACGTGAAGATTGCGTATGATTTGGGTTTGAGGAAAAGGTAAAAAGTCGAGATGACGTCAATTGGGCATTGGCACCCTGGATAATTTAGTGCATAAACGCGATACTCTTAGCGCTTCTGAAACCTGGGAAGTGCATGAATTCTCCTGCTCGCGTGATAACTGAGGTACTTTAGTCTGTATCCATGTAAACTTTTGACGAAACTTACGCGTCCACATGCATACTCTGCTAGGCGAGGTAGCGTTAATGCCTGAACGCCTGTGCCGTGTCGTGGTCCAAGGCAATGGCCTGCTGAAAGCGATTACACTCAATAGCCAATCAGCGCTAATTATCTACACTGAAGCTTCATCGCTTCGTAATGTGGCCTCGCAAATCAACAAGCGAGTTTTAACAGTGGATTGTATGAGAGAATTATCAGTCAGCCTGCTTGTACTGCGAATGGAGCTGTTAATGACGCTTAAAGAGACTGTGGATGTCGTTTTAGTAAACAATATCTCCCTTTTCTATTGGGAAGTGCGAAAGTTTGGCACAACTAGCGCCACTTACACTGCGGTGGATCGCCTCTTGATAATGTTAACTCGTCAGTATGGGGTCAACGTGATCATCACGTCGCTAGATTCAAGATTCGAGGTGGGATGGCATGGACCCGGTGAATGTCGAGTACCAGTAGTCGCCTCCGATGTCACTAGGTTACCTCCTCAATTCATTTCGAGTTTTGACCGCGTCCTACACTGTAACCTGGTCAATGAGATTTTCGAGTTGAAGGAGGGACGTTGGCGAAAGACCGCTTGCTGACCTTCCCACGAACGCCAGCACGTAGTATACTTGACAACGTCATTATCATCACTTGGGGTTATCTGAGCATGCCGCATACGTTTGGAGGGGTAGGGCGGTATCGAGCTCTATATTAACTCCTAGTAACTTGGTTGTTCAGGAGCTATCTTATTCCCTTCGCTCGCAATATCGTGATTACATATAATCCGCTCCTCTATCGAAGTATTTACTTGATCAATTCGAATACGCGCAACGTGCATCAGCTCAGTGAGGTTGCACGATCACCATATCCGTCCGTCGATTTGCTAAAATGTCCCAAAGGATCTCTCAAGTCCCATACGTTGACGGAGAGAAGATACTGGTGCCAGCTTTGGGGCATGTCACAACCTCCGAAACCACCCTGAGCGATTTTTCAACTTCAACACACAGAACAGATCTCTCTGAGCTTCAACTCGGAGGTTTTGATGAATCACGGGGCCGTGGTCGTGGTCGTGGTCGTGGTCGCGGCCGTGGTCGCGGTCGCGGTCGCGGTCGCGGTCACTTTGGGGCCGGGAGTACCTGGCACAGGGGGAACTACCTAGTTCGCGAGCCTTCTGCTTATCCTTTTTTGATCAATGGAGCACCACGTTATGAAACATTAACCAACGATGGGCTCTCAATACATGCATTGAAGTCGAAGGATTTTCTTTCACATTTGAGGGGACGCACACGAAAAGGCCTTGTTCCTCCTTATGAGGCTTGGCACTACTCTGTGAATGTCAATAACGTGTTGACGCTAGACCGATCGGGAGGAAGCAAGTACCAGCCCGATACAGTTGCAAACCTTTCCAAGATTGATTTGAGTTTGGGATGGGAGGAGTACCAGCCCATTGCCAAAGCTGATCGTCCAGATGGTGGCACAAAACTCGAATCAATGATACTCCATGAGAAAAGGATGAATAGGCGTGCAGAATTCGATATGGTGTGTCTGCGCCACACTATGGTACTGCTTTTGTACACCACGTTTGATCCATATCGATCCCCAGTGCTGATTGCCGTCGGTTACTTCGATGGACAACTCTTTTGCGAGGCAATTCAAAGTAAAGGAAGCTACAATCAAGACCCTGCTGGAATGTGTGGACCTAATTTTGAAAGGCTCGTTACAAAAGAGTCGGGAACCGAGTTTACGCCAGCAAAAACTAACATCACGAAGTATAACTCGTTGGTGATGCATACAACCGAATTAGATGGCAAGCTTACGCGTGTGTTGGTAAGTTCAGAAGCTGATGCTTGCAAGCTGCTAGATTGGTCCCGCTTCGATTCTCATCTGGTGTTAGACAATCACTTGGAGCTAAAGATGTGGGGCAAAGTGAAGCCGTTCAAACTACTGGCAGCTCGCATTCAATGCTTTTTGGGTGGGTTGTCAGAGTTTGTGGTAGGAGGCAGAACAGACGACTTTAGGTTGCGCAGCTTAACCCACAATCCAACATTTCTTCCCCACCTGGACCAACTTGAAATTGAGTGTTCCCAACACTACTTGGAAAGCTGGTTCAGTTATGCGGTAGCTTGGGTCCGAGCTCGTGTTTTGGAAGAAGCTGACGTATCAATACCTACATTGGAGCCTCAATTTTTTTCTCTTTCATTTAACGGAGAGGTATTGACACTTTCCCCCACGACAATCGAGGAAACCCCATACTGCAGTAAACTTTTCCTGGATGAATTTATCGAGTGGCGGAAACTGTTGCGCAACACCGCTGAAGAAGACTCCCTCACGGATTCTATGGCTAAGGTTGAGATATAACACTAGATAACATCTAAAGACTACGCCAATTATGGTAAACGTTTAAAAAATGACCATGACAAGTTCGCACGCGGTTCTATTGTATTGATTAATAAATGAGTTAAGCTGCTTACACAGGGACGTCTTCGGGATCAACGTCGTGGATCCAGTGCTTACCGAACATGGGAATCTTCGAATAGAACACTTGCTGGAACAAGGGCCAGCCCTCAGTGAAGGTGGCAACAGCGGCACCAGCGGCACCACCCCAGATCACCAAGTCGGGCAAGAAACCTCTAACGGTGTTAGCGTTGATGTTCTTGAAAAAAGGCAAAACCTTGAACACGGGGGTCTTGATATACTAGATGGTTAGTTCTGGGTTGAGAATGTAGGATCAATCGGTGCAACTCTCGAGGATTAGGAATCTCAATAAAGTAAGTGTCTTTCTAGCGTGGAAATCGGAATGTTGGCTTGATCTGATGAATCCCTCCTCCATTTTCACTCCAATCATCTGGTATTGACAATTTTTAGAGCGAAGTTATATCTTCACCGTGCCGCACAATGTTTTCGGATAAAAGTATAGCTGGCAAAGGTGACAGTTATCGCTAATCCTCGTCTTGTATTCTTTGATCGATATTTGCACCAGATTCAACCCGATATCTCGTTGTACTTACGTTAACCATGGTTACTAAGAAAATAACGAAAAACTTCTGATTGGTTTGCGCGCACTGGGCTAACGTCCATGCAGCGTATTACATAATCAACCACACCCCGGGGTCAACCACAAACAACGAACTTCGGACCAACGTGGTGATCAAGTAGTCTGGCACCACTGAGGGACTACAGCCAAGAGCTTGCTCTGTTTTCCGCTCGTCTTCACACAATTAGCCCCATTCATTACTATTTATCGTTAAATGCATTTATTAAAGTCGTGGCGGCGTCTATCTAACAAGCATCGGGCTGCGAAGTGATAAAGGTGATGGTCTGGCCGACGGTTTTCAACTTATCAGCCTCGTCATCGGGAATTTGAATGTTGAACTCGTGCTCAACCTCCATCATCACCTCAACAACATCCAACGAGTCCAAACCAAGGTCCTGAACAAAGCTGGACTCCTCAGAAACCTGCTTGTCGGCGCCGATCTTGTCGTAACCCTCCAACAACTCCAAGATACGCTCCTTAGCAATGTCACGGGTCAATTCGGGGAAAGCACCATAGAATCTGAGGGCCATGGCCGGACGAGCCACCATAGGTGACATGATTCTCGAGGCCATGGGGACTCTGAACGCAGTTTTGGCAACCGATCTGAACATTTTCGTCTTGGTGTGAGTAAGTGATGAAAAAATCGCCAAATGCGATTGGTGAGCTTCGTGCGGCGCGCACCGAGACCTTGGAGAATGCCGACGGAACTATTCTCTCGGTGCTTAATCGTGAGAGTCAAATAGAAGTATACCTTCGAAATCCATGATCGTAATGAGGTACATGGTGTAGTTTTGAGTCACCCTACTTAGAGGAGTAAACCGGAGTAAATACTAAGAAATTTTGGCTGTCGTAAATACGGATTCAACTGTCAATGTGAATAGAGGATATATTTCTGATTCTAAGTTGATTTAAGTGCTGTATGTTCGATATTGCTCTGGTTAGTTCAAAATACTCTCTTACACCCCAATTCAAGCTCCGATGCGCGGGTGTTTGTTCGCGCGACTAAAGTGAAAATTCTGGAGGAGACAGCGACATGATCGGGTTGTTGAGACAGTGTGCCACCGTGGCCAGAGCGGTTGGCGGGACTACCAAGACCACTATGGGTTTCCCCAGTGTGTCCCCCACCGCTTACATGATGTCGATCCGTGCCAACATCCCCCTGGTTTCCAAGATCGTTGGACCAGTCGTTCAGCAGCGTTTCGCTACCCTTAACCAAATCAAATACGGCAAACAGGGTAAGCCCCCCAAGAAGGACAAGACTCGTACTCCTGACTTTGACGGCAACCCTTTCAAGAAGGGCGTTGTTTTGCGGGTCATGATTCTTAAGCCTAAGAAGCCTAATTCTGCGCTTCGTAAGTGTTGCCGTGTTCGTCTCACCAACGGCAACGTTATTCTGGCATTGATTCCCGGTGAGGGTCACAACTTGCAAGAACATAATATTGTTCTCGTTCGCGGTGGCCGTGTTCAGGATATTCCCGGTGTGAAGTACCATTTGGTCCGTGGTGCCTATGATTTGGCTGGTGTAGCAAACAGACAGACGTCGCGCTCGAAGTATGGCGTCAAGAAGCCTAAGGATTAATTTTCGGGTTTAGATTGTACATAGTAATGATATTCAACGAAGGTATTCTGTGCCATGTCAAGAGGTGGTTACTAACAAGCTGTTCGATAAACTAAAAGAGGAATGCAGGGCCTTGAATATCAAGACGAAATTTCTTGAGAGGTAACCGCCACAGTCAAGCTCTACGCATTGCCTGTGGTATCACACGAATGTTCATGGATGATTTGTCTTCAGTGCTAAACACCAAAGACGATAAGACAACTTCCCTGTATTGCTCATCAACATTTCCTATACAGAACTGGAGTCTTTTTTCAGCAGTTGGTCGGTCTGTCTCATTCCTTTCACTATCTGTGCCTGGGCTCATATCTGCGAACATCTCATCGCGCAAAAGCACCATCGCATCCACGCGAAGCCACGAGAGTTGAGAAATGGCCAAACGGGAGCAGCGCAAGAGAACCCAAAAGGATGTGGAAGCCGAAGAGGCTCCACAGATTGAGGAGTTCACTGTCGACGGCCTCATCGATGCCAGCGCCAGTGACTCCGACGAAAGCGACAGCGAAACTGATGAAGGTGACGAGCCGACCGAACGTTTTGTGGGGCTAGAGGACGCCGCTGATGAGGAGGACGAGGAGGATGAAGAAGACAGTGATGCTGAGCTTAATGATTTGCTTGACAACGAAGAGTCTTGCGATGAACTGGTTGATCTGGCCGACTTCCTGGACCCCGAGACCATTACCGATGGAGTATCTGGGATAAGGCTCTCAGTACCGGATGATGACGGAACCACAGTTGGAAAGTTTGCTGACGGTCTGACCCGGATCATCAAGCCCGAAATTGACCCCATCTACGACCTGGATGATCTGGATGTCGAGGCCTTCAACACCATTGGGAATGTGCCGTTGCTGGCTTACGAAGAAATGCCTCACATTGGTTATGACATCAACGGGAAGCGCATCATGCGTCCTGCCAAGGGTAGTGCGCTCGACCAGTTGCTCGAGTCGATCGACCTTCCCGTCGGGTGGACTGGTTTGCTTGACCAACTGACAGGTGAGCTGCTTAAATTGCTGGAGGATGAGTTGGAATTGATCCGTAAGATCCAGGACCAAGAGTCCACTGACCTGAACATCAACCCCTATGAACCCACCATTGAGTGGTTCACACTGGAGGTAGAGCAAATGCCGTTAACTGCGAAGCCAGAGCCTAAGCGCCGGTTTGTGCCGTCAAAGCATGAGGCCCGCCGGGTTATGAAGATTGTTCGGGCGATTCGCGAAGGTAAGATTCTCACTCCTGAGGCTGCTAAGGCACTCAAGGAGCAACAGGAGAAGGAACGACTCAACTTTGATTTGTGGGACGATGATAACGACACTCCCAACACTCACGTTATGAACCTTAAAGCCCCCAAATTACCTCCTCCCACCCACGAGGAGCTGTACAATCCTCCTGCGGAATATTTGTTCACCGAAGAAGAGCGCAAGAAATGGGAAGAAACCGATCCCATAGATCGTGAGGTGCCCTTCATTCCTCAAAAGTACCTGGCGCTTCGTAAAGTTCCTGGCTACCAGGAGGGAGTTCGAGAGAATTTTGAACGGTGTTTGGACCTTTACTTGGCCCCGCGTGTGCGTCACAACAAGCTTAACATTGATCCCGAACTGTTGATCCCTGACTTGCCCCTGCCCAAGGACTTGCGGCCATTTCCCATCAAATGCCTGACTATGTATGAAGGTCACACTGGTCGCATTCGTACGCTTTCGGTTGACCCCACTGGTCTGTGGTTGGCCACTGGATCTGATGATGGCCTGGTTCGGGTTTGGGAGGTTCTCACCGGTCGCCAAGTGTACAAAGCTCAATTGGTTGATGTTGACGAGGACCCCGAAGACCGTGTGCACGCTGTTGAATGGAACCCCGATGCTGCTGCCACAGGTATGTTAGCCGTAGCGGCTGGTGAACATGTGTACTTGGTAGTACCACCTATCTTCGGCTTTGACGTCGAGAATGCTGGTAAGCTCAAGGTTGAGTCTGGTTGGGGTTATGACAAATTTGGTAACGTCAAAAAGGGTAACTTTGACGTTGAGGGAGATGGTATCGATGAGGATACTGCGCCCAAGAAGGAGGTTGCCAAATGGCAAACGCCTTCGAAGGCCCAGGCTGCTCTTGGGGTTGCAGCCGTCATCACTACTAAGCATGCCATTAAGAAGGTGTCATGGCACCGTAAGGGGGACTACTTTGTCACAGTGGCTCCTGAAGGCCACAATCTGCTGGTGTTGGTGCACCAGGTGCTGAAGCATTTGTCGCAGCTGCCGTTCCGCAAGCTGAAGGGTATCATTATGGATGCCAAATTCCACCCTTTCAAGCCTCAATTGTACGTGGCCCTGCAGCGTACCATCCGCATTTATGACTTGGCCGAGCAAGTGCTCGTTAAAAAGTTGATGCCTGGTGCTCGTCTCCTTGCTAGTATTGATATCCATCCCCGTGGTGACAACTTAATTGCTGCATCCTACGATAAGCGGGTGTTGTGGCATGACCTCGACTTGGCTCTGACCCCGTATAAGACTCTTCGCTACCACGACAAGGCCGTGCGCACTGCCAAGTTCCACAAGAACACTTTGCCGTTGTTTGCTACAGCGTCGGACGATGGTCTGATTCATGTATTCCACGCCACTGTATACGACGATTTGATGACCAACCCGTTGTTGGTGCCTCTTAAAAAGTTGACTGGCCATAAGGTTGTCAACTCCATTGGTGTCTTAGACTTGTGCTGGCACCCTCGCGAAGCGTGGTTATTCAGTTCGGGTGCGGACAACACCGCCCGTTTGTGGACCACCTAAGCTGTACCATAGAATAATAGAAAGAACATTTATTGGCAACGGTCATAAGAGAAGTTGGACTCTGTTTTACGCAGAAAGCCGTTCCCGAATTCGGAGGGACTCATGAATCTCAGGGTCACGCAGATTAGGGTCCTGAGCAGTGGTATGAAACGTTTTGTGGAAGTTGGAGGAAGATCGAATGCTTTGACTTAGTAGTGGTTGGTAACTACCTAAAATGGATAAGCTGGGGTTTTAATGGGTGCACTTGGTAGTAGATATGGACGCCATTTAATTTGTCGCTGCTTGAGTATTTGGCGTTTAACATTATATCCCACATTACTTACAGACGGTTCTACTTCAGACCGTTCAACTATTTATCGGTCACGTGCACGCCACCCCTTCCCCTACCTCACTGTCGGCTAAAAAATAGAGCCACCTCAACTACTCTCTATCATCGATAAAATATGTCCTGGCAAGCGTACACTGACCAATTAGTCGCCACTGGCAAGCTCGACAAGGCTGCCTTGTACTCCGCTGCTGGTGACCTTTTGTGGGCCCAGACTGGTGGTTTTGAGATCAAGCCTGAGGAAATCACTGCCATTGCTAAGGCCTACGCCGACCCTGCCGAGTTGCAAGCCCATGGCTTGAACGTGGCAGGTGAGCCCTACTTGTTGTTGCGCTCTGATGACCGCTCCATCTATGGTCGTGGCAAGGGTAAGGACAAGGACCTTACTGGTGTGATTGCCGTCAAGACGAAGCAAGCTATTCTCGTGGCGCATTACCCTCAAGGTGTGGTTGCTAACGAAGCCACCATCATCGTGGAAAAGTTGGCTGACTACTTGATTTCCGTTGGCTACTAAGTAAATCGAGAAAATACATGACCAAAGCAGTTTTATATAAGTTCGATTGATGGACCGCAACCTTTTATTGGAGGGGAGCAGTAAAACATTTCCCCCAAACTCATTCTTGCAATTGTCGAAGGAGTGATTACATACAATCCACGAAAGGACAACACTTCCATTGGGATGTGCGTGAGTTTTGTCGGTATCAGCTGCATTTTTGCTCGCGGTTGGGGGAGGCCATGATGCATTGACGAGGACAAACAAAGTAAACAAAACTAAGGGCAAATGCATGCGCTTAACGTCGGTCTAGAAATGTTTCATTGCGTCAATGTGTGTGATTTTTCCAACCGATAGTGATTGGGCAGGCTGGATCTCCTATAGTCTGGGCAGGAACAAGTTCGTTGCGTGAATCTCGAAATCTCCACATACTTTGTCAGAGCTAATGTGAGCAGGTGCATCCGAAACCCCAGATAATGAAAGAGACTTTGCCATACTTTTAGATGTGGAGTTTAACGTTGCGTGAATCGATAATATACTCGTGGATTCATGGTTGCTTACTTTAGTATTTAGTTCAACTGGACATAGTTGCCAGGAAAGACGCCCTGTTGCCCGTTGTAGGTACCGGTCCACCACCCATTGGCGTCGGCAGTCTTCTCCACAATGGTGATGACAGCGCCCGCGGGGAAAGTCAAATCACCGGCCGCCTGGGCGGTGTAGTCGTACAAGGCCGTGCACGTTTGCGCTGCGGGAGACGCCGCGACAGGTGCAGGAGAAGCGGGAGCAGGCAGCCCGTAAGCCGGTGCACCCGCGGGTTGGCCGTAAGCTGGAGCCGCTGCGGGTTGGCCATAAGCTGGAGTCGCAGCGGCAGCAGGTTGGGCGTAAGCCGGGGCTGCTGCGGGCTGGCCGTATGCGGGAGTGGCGCTCGGAGCGCCATAGCCTGCCTTTTTGTCGTCACCATAGGCTCCACCCATAGCACCAGGGGTGTACTGTGGCAAACCACCAGTGGTAGCAGTCCCTGCCGATCCAGCAGTTGGGGTAGGCAGCAACAGTGCGGTAGTCAGCGCACCGGACATGAGCTGTTGGCGTCGACGTACCTGGTCAAGCTTCGATTTGGCATGACCCACTTTGAAGTTAGTGATCCCCAACGCGTCCGCGCGTTCCTCGGCATCGCCCTTTTTGTGGGTGTACGCCTCAACGATGTCGGTTGTCAAGTCAAAGTACGGAATCTTGAGCTCCTCCATCCGGTTGTAAAGAGTATAGAAGATGTTGAGTTGCATGTAGTAGAACAGGACAAACAACGGCTTGATGAACTCCAGCTGCAATTGGAACAAAGTTGGGAGCTCCTGCTTCATTAACTCGTTGTAGTAGTCGTATTCAGCCTGTGCGGTCTCGACTTCGGCCTGAGCAGTGTACTTCTTTTCTTCGTCCTTCGGGTTGGGCTCCTTCTTCTCCTCGAGCTTTTGAAGAGTCCGCTTGTGACGATCCAAGTCCACCTGCTTATGCTCACGCTTGGTGGCCATCTTTCGGATCAGGTTGATCACTTTCAAAAGCTCCTGAGCCGGCTCTACCACCCGCTTCTCGATCAATTCCAAGTCAGGTTTAAGCAGATCCTTCAACGATGCCACCACCGCCCGGTAGGCCTCAGCAGCCTCGATACCAGCAGGATTATCCTCCTGTACGGTAGCTGAGGGGTCGGACATTTTACCCAGAATAGGCTTGTAGATCTCCTCAATTGCTTTGGAAAATTCCATCTGCTCATCGAGCATCAGGTTCACCGCCTTGAAATACCGGTTCAGCTCGTCACTAAGCTTCTTAGTCTCAATCTCGAGCTCCTTGAACCGCCGCTCGGCGTCCTGGTACACAGGGTCGGTTGTTACCTCCCCTATGTTGAACTTCTGCCGCATGTTCTGCGGTGCCCGCACAATTGACTTTTTGATACCCTTAAAAGACATGCCTTCCTGAGTGTTGCGAAGTCACGGATTTTCGTTGGTTCCGCGCCCCGAAAAACGGGCGGCAACAGCAAGGATGCACGGGGAGGATTGTAGCGAAATACGATCACCAAATACATGAAATTAGCTGAAGACAACAATTGTCCCGGCTTGGTGGCATGAGTGAGAATACAACGATGATTGCGCAGCTCGGTGAACCAACAACAATAAAACCGTGATCGCGTCTGGTTCAGATTCAAACACGTTAATAGTATATGCACAGTGGCTGTAAAGAGTCACTAAAGTGAAATACAACCGTAATCGTCGACTTTGGTCGTGAAAGAGGTAGGGTCCTACGCCATCTTGGGTTGAAACCCAAACACCATCGGTTGAACGATCGATTTTGGTCAATTTCGATCAGTAGTACAAAGATGTATGCTTTTACATTCAAGGTATCGATGTGGTCAGAGCAACGCTAGATTGCTTGTGCTTCTTTAATCGCTGTATCCAACTGCTCTTGTGTGCCTGTTCACAATAGGTGGATGATCGGGAATCCGGCATTGAGGTTGGTGTATTTTCCGAAATCTTGAAAAATAGTTTCATAGCGAGTTAAATTCTCGAGGATACCGACCATAGCCGCTGATAGTAACAGGCGAATAGTCATCTCTACGCTTTCTTACAAATTAGAACATGCCGCATTAACACGATGTGTTGAACGCTTGATTTTCCCAGCGCCTCGAGTATGTCCTGCCTTGGTAAAGGTAACACAATATATAAGCCCTTACATGGCTCGGCTGAAATCTCCATTAACAATGTGCATTTAAATAATAAAACATTACGTCGCGAATTGAATAGACACTACTTGGAGTGCGACGAGATCCAATTGAACAGCTCAACGAGGCCAGTGCCGTCGATGGCAATAGTTGGCATCACCGACCAGGTGTGGTCGCCCGTCAACCGGTTCAACTCAAAACGCTCGATCAACTCCTTGGGCTTAATGGCGCCCGGCATGTCCTGCTTGTTGGCCAACACGATCAACAAGCAGTTGGCCAACTCCTTGTCGTTGATAACCCGCATCAACTCTTTTTTCAGTTCATCCAAACGGTCGATGTCCAGGGAGTCGACAACGTAAATGAGGGCGTTGGTTCCCGTGAAGTAGTGGCGCCACAATGGACGAATACGCTCTTGCCCACCACAGTCCCATACTGCAAATGAGATGTTTTTGTGCTTCACGGTCTCCACGTTAAACCCAACAGTGGGTACCGTCTTCAGAGTCTTCCCAAGCTTCAACTTGTACAAGATGGTCGTTTTACCGGCGTTGTCCAACCCTAACATAAGAATCCGCATCTCGCGGTTCTTGAAGAGCTTCGATAACAAGCCGCCCATGGTTGTGTTTGCGTGGCTGTCGGATTTTTTCTTTTCGTATGTCGTGGCTCCCTGAACGCGTCAGTGACGGTGCCTGTATATTGGCGACGTGTACTGAGACGACGAAGAATCCGGGGAAAGATGCGAAGAGCTAAGAGCGGTGACACTTTGCTTCCGCGTCCATTGATCGAATACTTCAAGTATGGTTGTGGCGGTTCGGGTCCGCGTAACCTAGCGTCTCGCTAGCTCCCGCCAACCAAATCGAGATGAAACTCAGGGCGGTCGCCGACGCAAGCACTTATCCCTTTTGAGAGGAAAGTAGTGCGGCGGTGCGTGATAGTTGATACAGCCATTTTGTAAGGTTTTGTAGCCTGGTCGGTTGAACTTAGCACTACCGAAACCCTCAGTAGTCTATTAACCTAATTTATGGGGCGCGCGTCGTATCCTGATTTAGATGCGTCGTTGCCCGGAAGCAGATCTTCGTCAAATCTTAATAGCGTGACACAAAGCATGCAAGGTACATCAATGCAACTCCACGCGCACAGAGACATTGGCTGGATAGGGGTATGTAGCCAAGCCTCATTGTCCACGATATAGAAAAATTAGCGAGCAGACTACCTGTATGGGAAGCTTACAATTATGGTGGACTAGTATGGATGGTTTAATACGGAAATTGTAATTAGCGTGGTTTGCCGCCCCAATCCTCGCTTTGTGCTCCGTATCACATTTGCCCATAGAGCAGTCTTTTGCCCGTCTTGCAGCTTGCTGGACACTTCGGACCCAAAAATTTGCAGCAGAAACTTTTGTTCTAAGAGCAAGCTTTTCTAGGTGTTCAACATTTTCTACCACAAGAGTTTTTCAAATCCCATTATATGCCCCTGATGAATACGTATCAAGACTTGGTGCTTTGTGTGTGAACTCATACTTAGTGAAGCGATGACCATGTGAATAAGCTGTCGCGTCATTCATTTGTAGGAGGAGCATCTAAGATTCAAACGGAATCCATTTACTTTACGTACGTCTACAGCGGAAATCTGTATCGATGTTAATTCTCTATGATTTAGTTTTTCTTAGCATTGTACTTGTCCCACACTCTCTCCAAAGAATACTTGATATCACCCTTCGAAAAGTGGTCCAAGTTGAAGTACTTCGGGGCCAACAGCACCATCCACTGAGGATCAATTTGCGTGACGGTCCGGATGTAGTTTTTCAGGGTCAATACGAACTCATTGTAAAGCACCCATTCACCGATGTGTTTGTTCAGTGTGTCCAAGACGGTCAGAGGATGAATTAACACTTCCTGGTTATCCTTGATAGTCAAATAGTTCTTGTTCAGCCCCAGTTTTTTCTTTGCAACTTGCATGAACATACCTGCAACTAAGGCTTTTCGAATCAGCAGGGAGTATGAAGGGTCATCAAATGGTACCAGGTTGAGTTCCAAGTCATGGCGAACCATAATTCTCTCTAATTGCGACCGCACATTACGAGCAGAAACCAAAGATCTATAATTCAAAAAGTTGTCCCGACACCATTGATTGACGCCCATCTGGGGGCCTTCTCCATGCTCGAATTCGTAGTAGACATTGATAAACAGCAAGTGGTCACCGTCCGGATGCGCAAACTTTAGTTTCGCTTCGTCGGCCTGTTTCCGTGCGTGTGGTGGACGAACGTACCACTGCGGAACCAGCAATGCAGCAACAATCGTCAACATCTCCTCCAGACAACCAAAGGCAGGGGATCCAATAAGCATGACTGCGAGCATTGGGTCCAAGGGGAAGTGCAGAGCCAAACGACCAAGCGCCGTCAAGTCACCTTCATCACTAAGACATTGCAAATAGTTGAGCTCTTCAAGCGCCCGCATCATGGTCTCCGGAGCAGGGGGGTCCATAAAATCAAAGTGAACCAAATCGTCGATGCCAAGTTTCTTGAGTTCAAGAACAGTGGATGAAAGGTTAGACCGCAAAATCTCGGGGTACGACTGGTCGATCAACTCTTTCTGGAAAGCTTCCTCAGTGTACAACCGGAAGCACTTACCAGGTCGAGTACGACCGGCACGACCAGCACGCTGCTGGGCGCTCGCTTTGGAAATAGGAGATACCAAAAGCGATTCGACCCGGATCCGCGGGTTGTAAACCTTCTGCTTCGAGAAACCGGGGTCAACGACGTATACAACACCGTCGATGGTGAGCGAAGTTTCGGCAATGTTGGTGGAAACAATCACTTTACGGCCGGGGCGACCACCCTCTTTGAACGGATTCGGGGCCGGGTCAAAAATCTTCTGTTGCATGTAAGGCGGTAAGGAGCCGTATAATGGGTATACCGAAAGTGGCCCAGCGCCCTGTTCGCGAACCAACTGATGGCCCTCCAAATCGAGCTTGCGGCATGCGTCTTCAATTTCCTCCTCACCGGTGAGGAACAATAAAATATCACCCTCGTCCTCAGTAGCATGGATCTGAAGTACTGTACGAATAGCAGCGTCCAAGTAGTCACGCTGGAACTCAGGAGTGTAGTAAATTTCAACGGGGAAAGTCCGACCGGGCACCGCTAATAAAGGGGCATCGTTGAAGTACAGTTGAAATTTCTGCGCGTCCAAAGTTGCAGACATTACAATGACTTTGAGGTCGGGGCGGCGTTGAGCCACCTGCTTAACAAGGCCCATCAAAATGTCCGTAGCCAAGGTACGTTCGTGGGCTTCGTCCAAGATGATACACAGATAACGCAGCAAATTGTGGTCATCCATGGCCTCACGCAACAACATACCATCCGTCATATACTTGAGTACAGTTTTGGGGCCGTGCAGGTTTTCGAAACGGACCGAGTAGCCAACCTCATCACCAAGCGCCACATCCATCTCCTCGGCGACACGCTTAGCAACCGACATTGCTGCCACACGCCGCGGCTGAGTACAGGCAACTTGTTTTCCAATGAGGTGAGGCATCTCATCGTACAAAACAAATTGAGGAATTTGAGTCGTCTTACCTGAACCTGTTTCACCAACGAACACCATGATCTGAGTCAGGTGGAACATGTCCAAAAACTCTTGACGCTGGGCATGGACGGGCAAGTCGCGACGCACCAGATAGATTTTGGAGTACTTCTCGGTGAACGTTTTACCAGTGAATGGGTTTACTTCGCCTGTCTCAAGCTTTTGCGCTTGGCCAGCCGTGGTAGCGTGACGCTTCATGCCTTCAAACTCACCCGCGTCATGGTAGTCGGTTTCCACTGGAGTTTCAGGATGGACATGAGTCTCCAGTTGCTCGGCTAACTGCTCCGCCACCAGGGCGTCGGCGATCTTTGCCTTCTTGCTCTTTCTTTCCCCCATGGTTGATGGATAACAAAAGATGCTCATCGCGAATAGTACTACAATATTATGTAATCCATTACGTAATAAATTTTGTATGGAAGCACAACTCCATGGTTCGAGTCAAGACATAGTGACAATAGGTTGGTTAGTGTACATCTTGTGTCTAGAGTGAAAAGATGCACAGGATATTGGGTGGTACACAACCCGTCGAATTTAGGCGAAAGTGGGAAAGACAATACGGCCCGAAAAAACTTTCGTACATTGCCTTGTAGAGTGGCCCTTTCGCCACTTACTTAGTCGCTTTAAGTATACCCCGATTAAAGTGCATTCAGGCTCGAAAGCCCTTTCAATGGTAAAATAAAGAGTGGGAAGTAAGAGATCTGCGGTAGTTTACTCAAGCCTCAAAGTAGTACATGCCTGGTATAAATAATAGAAAGTCAACATTGTCGCTGACCTTAGAGAGAAACCAAAGTGAATTATGCTCCACTGCATCGCTAACTGCTGTCATTGAATATCGACTTGTTTGCATGCGCATTTCAGGGCCAGATCCACGCGAAATGGTTGTCGACATTCAGCGATGCAAGCCATGCGTGATGGCCCTTCAGTTGGAATGGAACCCCGTCGGTCTGGGCCCCTTTTGTTATATAATATCAGAAAATATCTCGTCGAAAAGATTTCAAATGCCGCTTTATGAAACGCATGATCTTTAGGCGATCTCAACGGCTGTCATGCATTAAGGGCTAAGTGCGCAAAACTCTTCAAACGAGGTTTACACAAGGTTGTGTACCGATCTCGATTTTATTTTTGGCATGTTTCAAAATCAGGTCTAGAGAAAATGAGTTATATCAAATGTTTCGTAGTGTATGTCTCATATCCTCCACATTCCTTCCCCCTACGTCATTTCGAAAATGTGCGTAAGCTGCGTCTGGTGCAAGCACTCCTGCTTGCACAGCGAGATGAAATGTGAGCGTCTAGACCGATGGCATCGGTAGACTAGACTACGCTGAACGCTCCACGCACGTCAATATTTCAGATCTTTAACGTAAACCAACGAAGACAATAAACTTATCCAACTTTGAAGTGCACTTTCGATCACCTTTTAGGGCGAATTTCAGTGAATCTAAATTAGACGACCGACAAGCATTTCGGAAAACCCCAACACACTTGAGTTTTTGTAAGAAGCTGTATAAGTTACCACGCAAAGACTGTCGTAATAAATTAGGTGCATGTCCTTTAATGGCGGGGTGTACACGTTAAAAGTTACACCCACTTTCTCCATCTCGTTCTCTACATATTGATGACCCAAGCTATATGAATCCATAATCCAAGTTTGGATAGCCCTTGTCGATCTGCACACCCATTTTTGTCTTCCGTTCGTGATTAGACACAAGCGTCGTCCGTTCGGAAATTCCCCACGGAGTCACATCGGTAGGCGAGCATGCATAATAAACCAGCCAGTAGAATTCTTGGCTGCCGACATCGCACCAATCAGGCAATGCCAACCCTTTTCTTAGGTTGAGTTCGCACGACTAAAGAACGGATATAGTACCTGGCAGCATTACTACCACTAGTAAAATTTTTAGATTATTTGAACGACAAGCGATCGTCGCATGGCCTGCGAAGATTTGTGCGCAGATTTCGGATAAGTTGATACCTGCATATAATAAGCGAGATGCTGTGGTCACCAACTCTTCGCCTTGGCACAGCAATGGAGAATGACTGACTAGCTTGTTGTGTATTCTACCAGCAATTTAAAATAACGTAGAATTTTGTAGCTTCATGATTGCTGGTAGCCAGCCCTCAAACCTTTTGCTCGGCCTGTCCTGCTCTTGCAACATGGGCCAACGAACAAAATTGAAATTGTATCCAGGACCATGCACAATGTAACCCATTTTCACCCAATCGAGGGTGGGCAGGGCGCATTTTGGAGGGACAGCGTCAACGTTACATGAGCTATGATAATTGTGTTGTTCCCTGGGTCATTCTCTTCGTTGACAGTTACCTCGTTTTAATGGCTGGGCGCCACTCATGGACACCAATCATCACGTTCCAAGATTACGAGCCAAGCATTTTCACGGTTGCGACGGGGAATGCTGGTGCGTTTCCATTTCACGCGAGGCTTATGCACCACGGCTTAATTTCTATTGTTCGGCGCCACCTGTGCCCAATTGGGAGCCAGAATGTGTAAACACAAACCGCGTCTAAGAAAATATCCGGCATGTGGAGGACAAGGCGCTGTGCAGGCGGCGTTTGTGAGCGCGGTTGTTTATAAGGTTTGAAAATCAGGCAAAAAAAATCACAACGCCGTCACTCTTTTTTACTATCCCTTCCCGTTGTCAATGAAGTTTATCCTTTCGTTATTGGCAGCTGCTGCGCTTGTCGTAGCCGATTGTGTCCCAGAAAACGGGGTCTACTACTGCTCCGAGACCAAGAAGGTCGTGTTCGACAATGTTGGTTTCTCCGGCTCCTACAACAAGGTCACCTGGATGGACGAGGGCAGCCAAACCTGTCGTCTGGAGCCCCACTCTTTCCTGGGCAACCTTGCTCCTCTTAACGAGGACTTGTCGGTCCACTTCCGTGGTCCCTTGCGTCTCGCCCAGTTCGCCGTCTACTACCCTAACGACGACAACGCCAAGCGTGACGTCGAGGACTGTGAGACTCGCCACGTTCACCACAAGCATAAGCGTGCCACCCAGATCGTTGAGGTTACTCGCACTGTGGTTGTTGGTGGCCACGTCACTACCCTGGCCGCCAAGGAGACCTATGACGATATGGTCAACTTGCAGGGTGTCAACAAGGCTTACCGTACCGACTTCACCACCAAGCCTCTTCCCACCACTACCGGGGGTGCCGCTCAGCCTTCCGCCGTTTCCCCTGGTGACTGGAAGCGTACGTCGTACTATACTCCCGGTAAGGGTGACAACGTTGTTTTCCTCAACAACTTTGGTGACGACAAAATCAGCGGTAAGTGGTCGCTGGCCTTGGGTAACTCCCTCTCTTACTGTAACAAGGACAACAGCGGTTGCTCTGCCGAGCCCGTTCTCCTTGACGACATTACCCTCAAGCTGAACAGCGAGTTCACCATCATGTCCGGCCAGAAGTGCGACGACTCTTGTGGTTACTACCGCCAGGGTATCCCCGCTTACAAGGGTTGGGCTGGTGACAAGAAGATTTTCGTTTTCGAGTTCACGATGCCGCACGAGGGTAACCCTAAGGACTTCAACGGTGACATGCCTGCTATTTGGATGTTGAACGCTCAAATCCCCCGTACTGTGCAATACGGTGACCCGCTGTGTCTGTGCTGGTCCACCGGTTGTGGTGAGTTAGACTTGTTTGAGGTCTTGCTTGGTGGTTCGGACAAGATGATGGCTCACTTGCACACCGGCCAAGGTGCCCCCGATGGCAAGAACGGTGGTGGTGGTGGTTCCCTGGATTACTTCAAGCGTCCTACGGACACTACTATTAAGGGTGCCGTTATCTTCAACGAGAAGCAAATTCACATCCAGATCCTTGATGACAACACTCTGTTTGATGAGATTTTGTCGAAGGACACGGTCAACCAGTGGTTGGGTGCCAAGGGTTCCGTGGCTGCCATCTACTAAAAGTTTTAGTTTTATGAATGTATTTTTCCAATCCAAACTTGTGTCGTCACTATCGGTTATTAGAAATGCTAGGTGTCATTTAGATTCACTGTGCGGTGTAGAAGCGGCGATCTGTGGGGTGGAGGTTGCACTTTACTACTGAGTAAGCCGATTTGACGCGTTGTTTTTGTCGGACCTTAGTTATTTTTTTCTCAATGATTAAAAAAACTTTATAGTTTAAAAATTATTCGTGGACATAACCAAACGGTATTGTTCGAAATTTTCAAAAGGGGGTGCGTGGCTGTGTGAGGCGTTTACACATGGCGCGTTAAGGAGTAAACGTTCTCGCAGAAAAACACATTTTAGCCCCCATAGCGTGTCGGTAAGGGGTATATGTTGCAAAAGAATCGAGTGCGAGGGATTAGAGACACAAAGAGTTGGGCGATGGTAAATCAGCAGCCGAGTTCCAATGAATCTCCCATTAATGCAACAATTGCTGGCTTGAGTATTTTGGCATTCCCTTTTGAATAAGTAATGAGGCGTGAGACGTAAATACCGAAAGCTCGCGACGAAAACAATAGGTTATTGAACGCCGTCGTCTAGGGCGTTTGTTAAAAAACACCGCCACTGCGGGCTTACAAGCACGTAAGCACGCATAGATAGTACACCGTTTCAAACGTGAGGGAGGGCATTCTGATAAAAGTCAGGTTTGTCGGCACTTCACATATTCAAGAAATTTCACATACGCGTGATATTGACGCGCCATATATAAATGAATTGTGACCATGTTGGCTACAAGTTAATGCACTCGCATTACGTCGGCGGAATGGCCCCGTGTTCTGTAGTACAGTTGTTACCAGTGCTGCGTATTAGGTTGCCTCAGGTAGGAGGAGCTATAACTGGCGCGGCAGAAGGGTTCTTCCCAAAGGAGGAGTAAGCCAAAGGTTGAGTAACTATCTGGAAGACACACCTAGACTGATTGTGATGTGTAGCCAGGAGCTGGTCAGACTATATCTTGAGCTTCGATGTTTGAGGCTCGCCTCCTCCTTGCTTACTCACATCAGAAGGTCCGACGCCGCTGGGGTTAGGTTCTTCATTTCGAATGTCGTGATGTCCTTACGGCTTCCCAAAGTCGTAAGTAATTGGATACACTAGTTGAGCCATACCCACGCCTGTCGGGTGAATATTTGACCAGCATGATACTTTACCGACCGAAATGTGTCACTTATAAACCCTTCCCGCTTAATCATTGATGCCCAGGAACATATAGCATTGAGTGTTTTTTAGGGCGAAGAAGAAAGTGGCAGCAGAGGTATGGCCAATTGATACCTCCAAGCCAAGGACACTTTCGGCGTCACGCTGAAATTTATGGTAATACGAAGCAGAGAATCCCCGCGAATAACCCTGAGACAGCAGGTAGCAACGAGTCCTGCGGCAGTGTGCCATTCAATAGGCCGTTCGGCAGAGAACCATATCGATAAGTAGTCAGTCGAGACGGCAGAGAACTCAAATGCCTCTTATTTCAGCGTTAGTAGATATGGCCATAACCGCTACCGTAACTAGAGCCGACATTAAGGCCTTAATGAATTGCCATTACCGCCCAAAGCCGAAACTGCACCAATTCTAACAGGTCATAAGGTCAGCGCGATTTAGGAAATGACGAAGCGGTGTTACCGAGAAGAACGCAAACAAAAAATCGAACCACCACCTGGCAAAGTCATCAATATGACCGGGTTACCCTTTGTACAAGGGAAACAAAAATCAAACACCATGTCCAAGGTAGGGCCAACCATTGAGAGTTGGAAAATCGTAAAGTCACCGAAACAGAAACGCCGAATCTACAAGAAACCATCGGGCAAAATGTATGAAGGCATGAAGCTTACACGATCAACGATATTCTCTTGTATTTATCTACCAGACTTTGATGCTTTCCGTTGTTCCGTACTGTTGAATGTCATTGGTATGTTAATGTTGATCTTTCAGGCGGGCCGAACACGACTACTGAATGACTAAAGACTTTTATTATCGGGTAAAACTTTCTGAGAGAGCTAATCGTACAAGGAGGTAAAGTGAAGTATTCCCTCGCTTCCTAACCAGCTCTTGAAGGCTTTTTTTCATAAGTGATGAGAGTCCCTTCACAAATTCCTCATTAAGTGGCATGTTATTTACTTCGAACAGCAGTTGCTACAGTATTACCGTAAGTGGATGGGCGAACTTGACGTATTGCAACCCTCTCGTTACCGAATATTCACTATCGTGAATATTTTCACGTCGACTACCTGAGGACATGAGCATTTGTGTAAATATGAGACCTCATGGCGTGCCTTTGCGCAGCAGATCCAACGAGGGGAATATTTGGGAGTATGTCGCTATATCTGAAGACCCAATAGGAGATAGTTTCGTTCACAAAATAGTGATTCTACCTACTTTCGGACAAGCCTCATGCATCATTCGTCGCGAAGATTTTCATGTGGGGATTATCAAACGCACCATGGCTCATCCGGTTGCGATTTGAATGGTTTTGATCAATCGGATCAAGTCCAGGGTGCTACCTATGCTCAAAGTGCACCAGCATTTTGGTTCACCTTACCGATATGTTGCGCTTCGTCAGTGATGGCCCTCTACTCTCTACGCGCTTCTGCGCACCGTTTTGAGTAATTCACGTGCGCGAAGCGGCTGCGTCTATAATGATTCAAAAGGCGTATTGAACGGTATTTAGTGTATGGTCTACTTACTTGCGGTGGCGGCGGCTGCCTATTGCATTTGGGTAGTGGTTTACCTTAGTGTCACACTCACTACCCTCCTTATTATCATGATATTCGGCCCCGAGTTGTTGTTTTTGCTCCTGTATGCATTCACAGAGATTACTGGTCTACGTTTACCCATTGCCCAATTGCTCGGGAGCGAATAATGTCCATTGGGATCGACATTGGCAGCGCACAGATCCGTGTTAACCTGGCGTTGACTGCATCGGTTGGTACCACCTCAACCGGTGCGTACCACACCCAGCTGCTGGCTGAAGTATGGAACCGGTTGCGAGAAATGTTGCAAAATCTTGATTGGCGCGAAACCAACACTGTAGCGGTGGCAGCCACCTGTCTGACAGTGGTATTAGAGGTAGTTCAGGTCCAGAGTCAAGAATGCTTAAGACCCTTCAACTGCGCGGCAGATCCCCGCAAGTATCACGAGAGCAACCATCACGATGTCTGGATGTGGTATGACACAAGAGCACTCCGCCAAGCCGCCGAGCTTTCTCGTATACTCAAGGAAGATGCAGCTCCTTGGGGTGGGCACATACTGGCAGAACTTGGCCTCGCGAAATTGAAATGGCTTTCGGACAATTACCCTGATCGAAGACTTGTAGCCTTCGAATATTATGACTGGATATCATATCTTTTGCTCCTTGGTGGCTTCAAGGACATAGATGGGGTCCTTGTCATTCCATATATACCGGTACGCAATGAATTCGAGCGTGGAAGTATTGCCGTTGATGGTTCGGTTAAGGGTTGGCCTTCGCAATTCTTGAAGGAAGTTGGCATTGGTGTTAACATAGAGATTGGTGGCTGTATAAATGAAGCGAGTCGACTTTTTCCTGTCGGCGTATGCTTGGGGAACATGAACGAAAAGCTTCGTCGAGAGATCGCACCTGGTGCCGAAGTCTTTATTGCTAATGGATGCATCGATGCCTATGCTGGTTGGTTAAGTACCTACAATGCCAATAAAAGCTATATCAGCATGGTTGCGGGTACTAGCACCTGTTGTTTTTACGTTGGAACGTCCCCTCAAACAATACCAGGAGTCTGGGGTCCGGTAACGCTGGTGACTAACAGCCATTATCGACAATTATTCGAATTCGGTCAGCCAAGCACCGGCCAGCTATATGAGCGCTTGATTGCAGGTTTGAGTCAAGTCGTCGAGAACGACCAAACTGGTGACTTCAGTAGGTATGATGATCCCTTTGAATACTTGGAGCACAAAACCGAGGAACTCGAACAACTGTATGAATGCACCATTTCGCAAATAATCCGTCCTTACATGTACCATGGTGATTATCACGGTAATAGATCGCCGTATTCGCTCACGACCATGGGAGAGATGGTAATCGATGGCGCCAACTCTCGACCTGGGCTCGCTAACGTTAGCGATGAGAGTTCGGAGGCATATGTGATACGTTACAACCTCATCATGGAGTTCTTGTCATTTCAAATCAAGCAAGTGCTTTCAATCATCCGCGACAATTGTTCTGACTACCGAGTAGACGGGATTGTTGTCGCTGGATCTCAAAACAAAAATGAACGTTTTATGCGTTTACTTGCCACTGTAACCGGCTTGCCAACGTACCGTTTGCAAGAGGGCGAATTCAACACGCTGGTTGGCGCTGCTCTTATTGCAAAAATTTGTACTAAAGTTGGTAAAAGAGAACACTCTGATGATTCCTATGAAGAAGCTTTCCTTTCTGTACTTGGCAAATCACGCCAATACGAAGAGTTCAACCCCGACGAAAGCGCATCACTCGATCAAAAATATGCGTTTTGGGTAAGGTTCTCTGACTTGCAACGTGATTTTAAACTTCAAATGACCTAAATACTTAGAATTAATCTGTAGTTTCGATCTATTAGCATGTAGACACAATTCACAAAGACAAGCGAAGTGTTGGTACTGCATGAGTGCTCAATGCCAGTCTTTGATCTAAAAGGTCAGCTCTAAATAGACTTCACTGGATCCATGAACAGATTGAATTCAGTCTCTGCGTGCGCAGAACTAGGATCGACATTACTAGCAGCTTCGCCCTTGCGGCGATCATTAAGCTTTTCGCGTATTTCTCGTAAAGCACGAGCCCTCTGCAGCCAAATTTGAAATGGGTGATTGGGATTATGCCACACGTGAGCAAAGTGATCAGCCATGATCGCCAATGTGCGTACAAAACCAGGTAAATTGGCTTCGCTAATCATTTTGAAATGCAGAGCTGCGAACAATTGTGGAACTCCTGCCCGTCGATACACCTTGACTCTATAGAACTTAGTTGCATCACCACGGGTATTTGTATCTCGCTGATCACTCTCAGCATTCGCAGAGGTGCAATATCCACGATAGCCGGTATCTTGCCGGGTGTGAGGCAGCACAACAATCAGCAAAAACGTAAACTGCAGTTTTATCAAATTGAAGTTAAAGGGAAGGCCCAGCTCATCCCAGTAGATGTTGACATAATTGTTACCAATGTGCTTTTTCCGCAGTATTGCTGGAGGGAACATCATAGTTGTCACATGATAAACAATTTGAACTGTACGATCTCGCCAGTACCTGGTGAATTCGCCATCTGCGCCGGAATCGATGTCAAGGCCACCAACGTAGATTGCAGGGGGTTTGGTAGACAACTTGTACAAGGGGCCCATTGCGACGAGGAATCGATGATAACGTTTCAGACCACAACTGTTGGAAAGTACCTCTTCCTCAGTTAATTGGCCCGGGCCATGATAAATGATGCCAATTTTGTGAAATTCAACAGTAGGAATCTTCTCAAGTAACATTACGGCGCGGCCTGCAACAGTATCATTGTCGCTAATTGCAAGCGGTTTTTCGATAGCAGGAGAATTGAAAAGTTGGAGAAAATAATAATTGGACGTAAGCTCTGGCGCAGTACCTGCGGGGTGGGGAGTGACATCCAACACTGTGACCGCCAGAGGGCGCATTATGATCCACCGCAGCCCCGAACCCTGGGTGTCCATGGATATAAGTGTGTTCCCTACCATCCATCGCTTACTGTTCTTACTCAGCGGGTGGTAGATGGACAAAGGTGCATCTGAATACGTGAACTGACTAACAAAGTCGACAAGGCCCGTTGTATTATCATCAGCGGTACCTGCAACAATATTCTTCACTAGATAGTCCAGCACTTGAGGTCTCTTCGCGCGATCCATTGTAAGAAACCAATCGCAGATTACACGGTACAGCATGGTCAAAACGTACTGCCAGGGCACAGCTTCAGTCCGGCCCAATGTGCGATCTGGTTGGGCATCAACGCCATGCTCTGCCACCAGGGGCTTGGGCGTGGGTTTTGTTGCTTTCATGTCCTGTGCACATTGGATGTATTTGAAAGCAATGCCATAGACGCGTTTATAGTCATCTACTGTCAAATTGGCAGCAACCTCAGCGGTCTTCACGAGTGCCAGCAAAAGCTCAAGCGTATGGGTCAGAGCTTCAGCCAGAGTTACACGTGTTTGCAACTTTGTCAATAGTACCGGGACCACTCTCGCAACCAGAGCGGGCAATTCGTGGCAACAAACGGCCATCAAGTTGATACAAGGGACTGCCGTGCGTTCCCACCATCCAAGTCCCAACAAAAGCGCAGTTACTAAGTCGTCATGGTCTTTGCGAACCATAAGAGGGTGGTAGCCTAAAAGTGCAGACATGGTTCGGATCAATGCGACCTGTAGATCCGCCTTTGAAATTTCATCGGCAGGTATCCGGACAGCCGGTGGGAGTGAGGTGGTTAATTGACCGCAAATAATCGACTTGAGGGAAATAACCACAGTAGGGTGATTCCAAAACAACTCAAGGTTAGCAAGTTGCAGACAGAAGTGTCCCCAGATAAACAGGTAAACCTCCCAGTCGTAAAAATTTTGCATGATATCCACTACCACGTTGAACCATGGTCCCATCAGAAGCTGATCCGGGCTTTTACCAATCTTGACCTTAGAGGGCTTATCCATATAGTCATCAGGGAGATACGTAGGGTGGTCTGGATACACCCATTGATAGTGGTCTTTTTTGACGAAGCCATCGTCCTCAGTGTTGCGTTTGAATGTTGTCGAAAGCCCTACCATGTCTCCAGGTTCAGTTAAGAATACGTAACCCCCAGTGGTGATGCGTATGCGAATGAACACTTTCGCGGAAGCAAGAATGGCTCCCACATGACCCACAGCTAAACCAAGAGCCAAAAACTGTTGCATGACCGTAAACGTCTTTATGGCCTTCGCTGAAGCTTTTGATAAAGCAATGCAGAATATACGGCCAAAGCTTGTAGCCATCTTGACTAAAAAGTCATCGGAGAAATTTACCAGAGGCTCGGTATGGTTCAGCAGTCTCAGCCCTATCAGTCGAAGCGAGGCAATGGCTGAAGCATTGGCAGCTCCAGTCACCAGGGCCTTATAAGCACCGATGTCGGAAATAAAAAGGTCACACAACTTGAAATAGACCGCATCAGGATATCGAAGGGCAATGAAGGTGAACATTGTGTTAAGCAAGTAATCGAGAACCACTCCATCGGTTTCGTGCTTCAGTCTGGGAAAAAGATCGAACATAATATCGTAGTCGAGACGGTCGCGAGCGTACACGGCGATTGACGTTTTGTAAGCTTCATGTATCACCCGTAAGCACTCAAGGCGCACTTGCTGCACCTTATTGTTGTAATAAAACGTATTGACGATGGTGCGGCAGTTATCTTTCCACAAGGGACTAAGAACGGTGCAAAGCTGATGATCATTGTAGTACCGAAGAATGTAAGTGGCTCCATCTACCGGAAGGAGCTTTTTGTAATGCAAAAAGAGTTCGACGACGGACTCATGGCGACATTCCAATTCATGCGTGTCCCATAGCTGGTGTATACTTGACAAAATGGCTTGCATGTAACTTGTGTCAGAATCCAGAATGATGGGTATGGCCATCATCACGTCAAACAAGGTAGTGCTGGTGTACCAAACGTTAAATGGCATGACTGTCAGAAACCCTGGATTTGCTCCAAAGTTTTCTTCATAATTTTCGGGTGTGAAAAGCCGGTCGAGCCATCGTAGCACTTGCGTGTTCACCATAGAAACATTGCGACGTACGCACTCCGTAAACGCTTGTGCCATCTCTGGAACACAATCGCAACCTGCTACCACCATCCTTGTCACGATTGCTATTGTCCCTAATGCCAGGTAAAGAGCAAGAGCAAGAGGGTGAAGTTTTAAAGTTTGACGATTAATGGGAAATTGCACATGACGACTTTGAGCAAGTTCGGAATTTCCAAGAATACTGGAAAGTACGCTCATTGTGGTTTTGTGAACAGGGTCGCCAGAATTAGCCATGAGCGCATCAAAAAAATCGAACTGATCAGGGTCAAGCGCGTAAATAGCACTTAAATACTCCATGGTTCGGAGCTCGATACCGTAAGGTTGAAACTCGATACTTGCACAAAGGGCCCGGTAGGCTGTCAAAACCAATTCTGAATCCGTACTAGCTACTGCAATGTCAATGATTGCCCTTGTTAACAGTGAAACAGATTTCTCGTCCATCGGCTGCTGTCGTAGACACCCTCCCAAAAATTCGATGGTCAGGCCAGGAAGCTCACCAATATGCGAAGCGACAAATTGAACAAAAGCTTTGGCGTCATATCCCAACACATCACCCATGTTAGCGCCGTCTTCCGTTAATTTCAGCAATGCCTTTAAGAATAAATCATAATCCGGGTCATTAAGGCGACAATAATGAAGAATGTCCTTGTAATACACAATTCGTGACAGTACCAAGGTACCTCCACTGGCAATACAACCCCGTAATAACCTGATGGCTGGTCGGCGTATCGCCAGCGTTTGGCCCGGATCTAATAGATCTCTCGCCGTATACCAGATCTCAGGAATCAGAGCCATCAGGTATTGACTGATAAGTTCCCCTATCCGCAGCGCCGCCAGGGCGCGTGTCGCAACACTGTTTCCTTCCTTTCCTAGTTGGGCCAAAAGTTTCATGAGATCCTCTCCTCCAACCATGGTAGGATTGATCAGAACTGCGGTCACACTGGCTTTGCTCAGCAGCTTGAGGGATTTTGTGAAGGACTTAAACACTGACCCGAGCCCCAGGCTTCGAGGTAGCGTGGGGTAGTGCCCAGACATGTGTGCCCTTTATGACCTCTCTCTATGTAATTGGTATGCAGCTGTAAGACGTGCGCATTGCGGCAAAAATGGTTTGTCACGGATTTAGCCTAATCATCGAATCATTAGATCATCTCAAGGCTGGTGGCCACCCCAATATGCGGAGCTTGCTTTGGGGACTGGTTTGCGGTTTTAAATCACACACTAACTTTAGATATTCAGTTCACATTGCAATGAATTGTGCCCCAACTGGGTAAGGTTTTTTGCAATAGTATGTGATCTAATCTGCTTATCGTAAAGTGTTTGATGAGTGCGAGAGGGCACCCTGACCGGCGCTCTCTTTTTCCACTATTCGGGTAAACGTGCATCGTATTCCTGGAAGCAGCATATTACGATAGACTTGACTACGCGAACCTCTACAAAATCCGAAAATATCGGTGTTCTGTAGTGTCCATTGTCAGCGAAGCTGGAGTTTAATGTTCTGTTCCATTCTTGAAGTCGTAATATTCACCTGCGCAAAGAGGTTTTCTGTGTGGGTATGTTGTATCAAGCTTTTGCTAGGGGGCTTTGAATTCTTGTAGAATGACGGCCGTCGCATGTACAGTTATCCCGAATTGACTTTAATCCATTTCCTGACTATCATCTATGCAAAATAGAAATCGAATTTAATGGGCATGTTCTATAACTACAAGACAAACTTTAACACCAAGCGTTCCAAAGGCGAATGTATAAAGGCTTACTGGCCAACACCCGCCGCTCCTCTTCCAATTCTTCTTTCATCGCCTCAATATCAGTTTCGCGACGACCCGTATCGACGTCAATATCGCGAGCACGAATGAAAAGACGTAAATCACGTTTCCATAATTTGTGGCCAACGTAAAACACAACGAGAATTACAAGACCCAAGTCGGCTTCGAAGAAGGCGGCAGCATTGGGCGACTCGCCGATGGGGAAAAGCGACAACCAAAACTGAGCAATTACTACCAACGCCATAATAACAGCACCAACGAGCGACCCGAAAACGCCAGTAGGAGCCTTGAAAGCCAACTCATCAGGTGTACGCCCTTGAACCTTGAGAGCCCGACGGAATCGCATGTGTGCAATGCAGATGGACATCCACGTGAAAATCAGGGAAAGAGCAGAAATGGCAAGCAACCAGTCGAAAACTTCAGCCTGGCGGTTAGATGCTGCGACAAATGCAATCAAACCAAATATATTGGTAATGGTAATAGCCACAAGTGGCCGTCCGGCACGGTCAACGTAACCGATAATTTTGGGCGCTAAACCTTGTTCAGCCAATGCTGTCAAAGTACGCAGGGTAGCATAGACACACAGGGACCCCACACTCAAGGCCAGGATGAGAACCACAGCGTTCATCACCAGTGGTAATCCCAGAATACCAGCATTGACAATAGCAATGACAAAAGGCAGAGCACGAACGTCACCCAAAGCTAACTTGTCGTCATTGTAGGGCACGAGAAATGTAATGAGAATAAGCAGCAGCATATAGAATAACAAAATACGCCAGAAAACCTGCTTGATAGCTTTAGGGAGTGACTGACGTGGGTTGTGGGCTTCGGCAGCCGTCAAGCCAACAAGCTCTGTACCACCAAACAGGAAGGCCAGTGTGATGAAAACCAGGGCCACGCCCTTGAATCCATTAGCGAAGGCGCCGGGGTCGTGCCAGTACTTGTCGCCGTAATGATGACCATCGGGGCCACCGCCGGCGGCCAAAACAATCAGACAAATCACAAATCCAATAACAGCCAACACTTTAAGTGCAGAGACCCAAAACTCAACCTCACCGTAGGCACGAACCCCAAACATGTTAATGGAGATAGTCACCACGTAGAAAATAGCCACCCATGCGTCAGGATTGATAGTGCTGTTCCAATAGCCTACGGTCATGGAAGCTGCAACCAACTCGAGAGGCAAAAGGGTCAAAAACTGGAATACGTAGTTCCAAGCTACAGCAAATCCCACAGATGGATCAATGAAACGCAGAGCGTATACGTTGAAGGAACCTGAAATAGGAAAGGTCACGGTCAACTCGCCCAAAGCACACATCATCAGATAAATAGCAATTGAGGTAACCGTCCAACCGATGATAATGGCAGCAGGACCACCATCCGCAAGAGCCCCACCGGTACCGATGAACAATCCCAGGCCAATTGACAGGGCAATAGCAATCATTTGTAAGTGTCTATTCTTCAACTTACGTTTCAAAGGCAGCTGTGCGGTGTTGATATTGATCTTCTGGATATCAGTAAGCTCGCCCATCTCCTCCTCATGGTATTTTTGTGACAAGATCTCTTTCTCGATCGCTGGTTTGAACAGATCTTTAAAATTTTGCCACCGCAGACCCAGGTCTGCGGTTTGAGTTAGCTGGGAGTTCTCACCCTTTTCCCACAGTTCGTCGTAGCTCATTATCCCCGCTTAATGGTGAAAAAACGAAACGGCTGCGAATCATCCAAGTTATGGACGATAATTTTTCGGGCGTCAACGCGCATCACCGGTAATCCGCAATGACTCAACTGCGCGATGCGTATAATTCTTGATGCAGGGACTTTGATTGGGTCATACTCAGCCAGGCGATTATTCCAAGGGCCCGGTGCTTTACTGGAAAAGTTTCTCGGTGGTATCAGAGTCGAGCAGTCCCTCTCGTAATTAGCAAACAAGCAGTCTTCCTTTAAGGTTTTGGAGTCATTGAAAAACATTCCGCGGGGTATTTCAATACTTTTTATCGTAGCTCGTTGCCGCGATCAGGCGCCAAGACTTGGATTGTGTCAAGCAAGCCGTTTTAAGTCATATAAGCTATTGTGTCGCCTACATATGAGCGATGAGCAAAATTTCTGGGCTCGCGTGCTGTGGGGTATTGCTGATACTCAGATTCGATTCGTAGCACAATAGAAATTTTGCTGTTCGCATTAAGCAATGCATTTCAGCCGTTCCTTCAACCTTTATTATAATGAGCTCAACTCCGTATTCGAGAACTCCCTACGGCACTGTTTCAATTGAGGCCGTATTTCCTTTTTTAGTCTGTAACATTGCTATGACACTCCAATAGCACAATCTTACAAACGTAGAATATGTCATTAGTCATTTCTAGGGGAGCTATAGACTTTGGTACTCCCGATGCTTGAATTAATGTTGAAAGGATCAAAGTTCCAAACAGAAGTAATGTTTGGGAACGTGTAGCCCTTTTCCACAACCAACTCATACAAGTCTCGCTCCCAAGGGGCCATCCAGTGGCCATCACAGAAGCTCGCATGCCACCTCATATGATTTATCCACAAGTTGGAGTTGCGGTGGGCATAGTAACCAGTCATTGCGTAGTATGCGCAATAGATGTTGATAATTGATAAAGCCATCGGTACCTGGTCGTAAACCATATCGAAGAATGCGGGGAACGGATAGTACAAGAATCGCCGCAATGCAAACCGCGAGCCTTCGCCAACACATTCCTGAACAAGTGCATTAAGTATACCGATGCAATGCATCCACACAGCTTCTTTTGGTGCAAACTCGGCGACTTTGGCGAGAAAAGGTATTTTCACGGGTAAGATTTCTCGTGGAGAGAATTTGGAAGGCTCGTACCAATAACTGTTTTCTTCAAGGGTCGCATACGTATTCAGCAATCGCCCAACAATTATGGAACATCGAATAAATCCCACAAAGTCGTTCTTACGCCCTTTAAAATTTACCAATGGTGAGTCCAGATCCGGATGGCAAGCGAGGTAGTCCATCATTATCGGCATTACCAATCTGATCAATACTAAGTCAGTGTAACTCGGTTGGCCCTTGTGAATTCGGGCGACCACTTCGCCCATCAAACGACATTGCATCCCAAACCAGGTGACCGTCGATGTGTAAACGTGCTGTAACGATTTGTTCCCTGTCTCATGAGAGTATTGACCCTTTTCAGTGAGGAATCTCAAACCTTGGTAGGCGAGGATACTGAATTTAGCCAAATCATGCTCAAAAAACATGTTAAACAACCCATGTCGGTACTTGATTATTTTGAACTTTGTTTTCCACTCCATCCTATAAGTATCATTCCACCATTTGAGAAACTCGCCATATAAAAACACCTCGAAATCAGAAGCACCTGTGAGGGAGGTGGGGGAGTTGAGCTTAGAGTATGTTGGTGATGAAACTGCGGAAGACACTGCTAATGATGTAGTGGAAGACCTATCCAGCTGAGGTGACACAATAGGTGGCGAAGTTTGTGAGTCCGTACTCTTGGACAGGGAATGGGAGCTAGTGCTATTTGAGCGAGCTATTCCGTTAGCTTCCTCTATTTTGATTTGTTCCTTAGTCTTTTGCGCCCACTTTAAGGATGGTGGTTGACGTTTGGGGTATTCACACACCCGACCTCTGGCGCGGCAATATTCACACGACGGACGAGTGCAATCACACTAAGGTGTTAGTATCAATCATCTAGCAAGAGAATGGACGACTTACCTTTATTCGAAGTCTCCGACAGTTGGAGCACTTCTCCTTTAGTGGACGTGGCATAAAGTGGACAATATTTCCTTGGCTTTTTATGTGAAGGCTTAAATTCGTTTCGAATGCGGTACGTCAGATCCTTAAGCCGACGTCAGTTTGAGCGCGCGTACAGTTTCAGAGAGTAGTAAACATCATACTACGTTCGTTCTTCTAAACGATAGTATTCGAACTTCCAAGCTTCTTTTGCTTCGACACGTTCCAATCAAGAGGTATCACTGCGAATGGATGCTCAGATCGATGCAAAGATCTTAGTACCCCACACCATACATCTTCGAAATCTATGTGGAATTGAATCCAAAACTTCCTAACCAACTAGTTAGCTATCACTCTCAAAGCTCCGATCCAAACTTGCTACCAGAGATGGTAGCTTATCCCATGGTGTAGTTCTTAGAAGATGTCAGAGTAACAGTTCGTCCTAGCCCGTCACCTTGATCCAAAGACTGAACCGACGGTACCCTAGTAGCCTAGACTCGGTTGCTAATGCCGTGCCTACAATGCCGTAGCGGAGTTTACCTACATGTGCATATCTCGGAGATCGATGATCGAAGATGCGCGACAATAGGTGTCAATTGCACATAGAAATGGGTAACAAAGGTGATAGCTACAAAGCCGCTCTGATACTCTGTTTACTTGAACCGGGCCCTCTTCAACCCAATAATTCTGAAAAAATATTCGAAAATGCATTAAAGAAACAAAACTACCGCGCGTTTCATATGCGCCAAGAACAAGCTTTTTCGTAAACGCAGGATTCCGAATTTGGGAAAAACGGTGAAACAGAAGGAGGAGTTTACAAAGAAGATCTTACAAACAAGTCTTCAAATCGATCAGCTAGCTTCCTTCTATTCAGACATATGGCAGAACGTTACTTTTTTGACCAAATGAATTATATTATCCATATGTATCGAATGAACCTACGAAAATACTAATGAGCGATACTGTGACTTGACTCGACTTATGGTTTAGACTCTGTATGGCAGGTCCTGACGCTTATTTCGAAGTGATCACGCTTACTCCACTTTAGATTACGCACAGAATTGGTTATGTTAATTGCACTACAAGTCGATTTTTTTGGGTAGTCCCGAGAGAGCCTGGGGCCACCTGCGTGGTCATTAAAATCATTAGGTGGAATCAATTTTCCGCTTCTTGGTTGGCGGCAATTCAAACTCTTCAACTAGTACGATCTCATCCTCATCTTCGTCAACGATGATCGTGTCTCCAGTGTGGGAGACATCAACTTCGTCAAGCATTTCATTGGCAGGTACCTCACTCAGCTCAGTAGCTTTAGGCGAGAGCTTAAGCTCAGGGAATTCAGTGGATTTTGCGTCAAGCTCAAGGTAAAGTTCGAGATTTTCCCACTGATCGTCTTCATCTTGAACAAGTAAGACTGCTCCCAGCCCAAACCCTGGGAGGTCAAGAAGTGGGTCGCCAACGCGGTCATCGAAGTCGGGGTCATACAATAGTTTCGATCCGATGCTTACCAGCACAGCGTCTGCATCGTAGCCGTACTTAGCCACCTCACTCAAGAACCATGCGAGTGTCTTTTCGGCGTCCCCGGTAGTCAAACGAAGTACTCCTCGAGCCATTCGAGCGCACAGTGCGCACTTAGGGTTGGGCCCCACAACTGTAGCCCCTGTAAGATATTTGTTGGGTTTAATAGAAATGAACACTGTCAGGGACTGTGGCGCCATGCGTTCGAATTTCGGTTGGCCCGACAGAAAATATCTTGTGCCCCCCAAACACAGAAGACCTGCAATGATGGCATTGGTAGTAGCAATAGCGGGGATGATATTTCCTGCGATCTCCTTGATGACGAATTTCGTCTTCTCTGGGATTGAAAAGACGTTAGACCGCAAATTCGCAGCCGCGGCAACAAAGTTGAGAGTATCCTCATCATCCTTGTCAAATTCAATCGCAGTCTCACCTAGCTCTACCCGTTTTGCGAGTGCTTCAGTCGCCTTTGCTAATACGTACAAATCCTCAGTCACCAGCCATTGACGGGTGTCGTCCGTCAAAATTACTTCAGCAGCCGGGTTGGAGAGTAGAGCCAGCACAGCATTGGCATCGTACTTGAGCGGTGTAGGCGCGGTACGCGTTTTCCAAAGAGCATCAATTCTGCGTAAGCGCTCGATATCTGTGACGAAAATAGCCACCACAAGCTCAGAGAAAAAATTGGGGGACGTCCGGCGGAGTTTGAGCGAAGCCAATTCACCAACTCCCGCTTCAAGCAGTGCTTGTTCGTCGGCGTTTTCGGACGCTCCCGTGATATCTGGTTCATCGGACTCGTCATAGAGTTGGCGGAAAAGGAATTCTTTCGCCCACGTAATATTGTGGACTGGTTGGGATGGCGTCAGACGAATTGTGCACACCGGATAAGTTTTTGGAGTAACCTTAGCCTGACAATCAAAACACTCCAGCACGTACGGCAAGATTGGCTGAACTTGACCATCAAATCCGGTAGTGCCCAGTTCCATCAAGGGTGCACGCAAAAACAAGCACATTTTATTGACGTAGCGCCGAGCCTCCAAGTTGTCAAGAGCATTGAAAACAAATGAAAATTGGCGCCACCATTTCATCGAAAATTGAGTGGTGTCCATTATGTTGCCATGATGGGGGATCAATCTGGTGCTATGGTAGTTGAAATTCTGAACAGCTGCAGCCATTGCCAATGCTTTTGATTCATCGATGTCCTTCTGGCGGAAAAGAAATTGCCGATTGAGATTCGATAATGTGATGGTGTCTAAGTCCACGATGTGGATCTCGCCATATCCAGCTAACATTAGATCTTTTATGAGCTCGCAACCAATACCGCCGGCTCCAACCATAAGCACTTTTGTGTGCCGAAGTCGATTTACGGTGTCATTGCCAAGCACTCTTTGAAGGTAACTGTCGCGGGCCATGTCGTGAGATTTTTCGCGCCGCGTTCAAAACTGAAGGTTGCGCGAAGTAGAACCAACTCAGGTCCTATACGCGTCCAATATAGACATCAAGCAAAGTGCATTGGGATTGACAGGAATAGTCCCTGAACAGCCCGCATGGTCTGTGATGGGCCAGAAAATAAACACATGCACTAATGTTAAATCTATTTCGGCTTTAGATGGACCCTTACACGTATATAAACAAACAAAGCAAAAAAACTTCAAAAATGGACAAGTTGGGAATCGAACCCAAGACCTTTCGCATGCTAAGCGAACGCTCTACCAACTGAGCTACACGCCCATATTTTATTTGCTTTTTCACTTTTCCTAAAAATTAACTGAATACTTCTTTTTTCCTGAAAATTAACTAAATACTTAGAAAATTAACGGCATGCGTCTTGTATGGGGAACCGTTGATCGGAGAAAAACCCATTGCATCTGTCATGACATCTAGGTCATGGTAATTGTTTGGCTTATTGCTTTTTTCACTTTCCTGAAAATTAACTAAATATTTAGTAAATTATCGGCATGCGTCTTATATGGGGAATTGTTGATTGGAGAGAAACCCATTGCATCTGTCATGACATCGAGGTCATGGTAATTGGTTGGCTTATGTCAGCTTCATGGCAGTGTTTAGCAAAAAAGATCCATATAATTTGCTAACTACGTATTTAGATACGTCAGATCTGACTGTAAAACACGAGAAAAACATCAGCCAGACCAGAGCGGTTGGTGGGAGAAGGCCCGCCATAGGTACCGAAAAGGTAGGAGGCATATGACGACGAGCTGCTCGTGGGGTTGACAAAAGAATATTTAGTTAATTTTCAGGAAAAGTGAAAAAAAATGAAGACTAGATGTTATGACAGATGCAATGGGTTTTTCTCCAATCAACGGTTTTCCCATATAAGACGCATGCCGTTAATTTTCTAAGCATCTAGTTAATTTTCAGGAAAAGTGAAAAAAAAGAAGTGAGGAAAAAAAGAGTTCTGAATTCGGTCCCTTGGCCCAGTTGGTTAAGGCGTGGTGCTAATAACGCCAAGATCAGCGGTTCGATCCCGCTAGGGACCAATTTCCTTTTTAAATCTTTTATTCTGGAAGATTTTTTTGGTTACCTATGCCCTTACAGTCGCAAGTGTCTATTCATGTTTCGTCATGACGTTTCTCGGATTTAGCGTGCGTTGCCGTAGTTTAGTCACACTGCATTTGTTGATCATTTCTCACCGCGAACTTTTGGGATCATATTATCATGTTCACAGGCATCGTTGAAACTATTGGTACCGTCTTGAGCCACGATGTGATGGACACCACAGAGTCTGGGGGTAATGGTGTATCAATTATTATTGGGAACGCCACCGCCGTCCTCGGAGACGTGCAATTAGGGGATCTGATTTGCACTAATGGAGTGTGTCTCACCGTTACAGAGTTCAACGATGCACGCACGCTGTTCAAAGTTGGAGTTTCGCCGGAAACACTTCGACGCAGTGACTTGGGTAGCCTTAAGCCAGGTAGTAAGGTGAATCTTGAGCGCGCTGTCAATGCCAGCACTCGAATGGGGGGTCACGTAGTGCAGGGTCATGTCGACACTATCGCTGCTATTACCAAGAAGCAAATGGAGAACAATGCCATCAACTTCACCTTTCAGCTCCGTGATCGTCAGTATATGACGTACATTGTCGAGAAAGGCTTCATCGCCGTAGATGGCACTTCGCTCACCGTAACCAACGTTGACTACACCGCTGCGGAGTTCTCCATTCAAATGGTGGCCTACACACAAGAGAAGGTAGTGATCCCTCTCAAAGAAAAAGGCGACACCGTGAACATTGAGGTTGACGTTGCCGGGAAACTCATCGAAAAGCAAGTAGAATTGGTGCTTGGTGGCATGGCCACCAACCCTGACTCGATACTTGC
This sequence comes from Diutina catenulata, assembly GCA_030560525.1. Taxonomy (NCBI): domain Eukaryota; kingdom Fungi; phylum Ascomycota; class Pichiomycetes; order Serinales; family Debaryomycetaceae; genus Diutina; species Diutina catenulata. The sequence continues at coordinate 211,035 of JAKTTW010000011.1, forward strand.
CCGCACGCTTGATTCAATTATTGAAGAGAAAATTCGCAATTTAGCCAAGTAATGAGACACGAAGCAAAGTACGACCGAAACGGGGCTTCCCCGATTGCAAATCTAAAAATCCACCATAGCGAGGATATACTCATTAGTACCCTCGATCTCAAGTAGAGCACCACCACCTTGTAGGCTAAAATTCGGCGCGAACAAACTGTGTCTTCACTGGTAGCGCGCGAATTTTCGCCACCAACAAAAGTGTCAATCTTAACGCACCTAAGATTACACCATGGATATCATTTTGGGAATTCGCGTTGCCGATTCGACTATCATTGCGACGTCAAAGGCAGCCACCCGAGGCATTCTGGTGTTGAAGGCCACCGATGACAAAACTCGAGTTCTTAATACTCACAACCTCATTGCGTTCACTGGGGAGGCCGGTGATACGGTGCAATTTGCTGAATACATTCAAGCCAATGTTCAGTTGTACACGATGCGGGAGAACACCGAGTTGAGCCCCAATGCCTGCAACAATTTTATCCGCAACCAGTTGGCTCTGCTGTTACGGCTGCGCAAGCCCTACCAGGTCAACTGTTTGATGGCTGGGTTTGACACTAAAACAAGCATTCCTAGCTTAACGTGGATTGACTACTTGGGCACCAAAACTGATTTGCCATATGGCGCCCACGGATACGCTGCGTTTTATTGCAACTCGTTGTTGGATAAACATTACAAAGAGGGCATGACAGTGGACGACGGCCTTAAGTTGATGGAGATGTGCTTGAAGGAATTGGAGATGCGCATGCCCATTGATTTTAAGGGGGTGTACATCAAGGTGGTGGATAAAGACGGCGTCAAGGCTGTGGGTGGGGAGGATAAAGAGGACTTGCCCCCTGCCGAGGCTTCGCTGGCCCCGGCTGTGCAAGCCACTGCGTAGGGTCTCAGGGCACGATGCCCACTGTTACGTATGTTAATGTGATTTTTGATAAAGTTGCTCGGCGATTGTTCACCGTAAAAGTTGATTACCTGGTGCAAGTATTGGTGTATGTCAATCAATTAGCAAACATTGCTACTTAAGGTGGTTGCAACAAGTAGCTGTTTGAGCGAATACTTCCCACCATTTGCTATCTCCTTTCTCAAAACCGGTCTGCATTTTCGTGGGAGCTGCTCGAACGTCACACCGGATTATTTGATACAGGCACGACTCTGGTCTAGACTTGGTTAGCGCACTGAAGGTCCTCTTCATCATCTCATGGGACTTGCAGTTCCACTTGTTTGCAACAAGAAATATCATTTACTTTCACGAGGGGGCACTAGGCCATTATTTAGGATGATTTTGGAAAGGAAATCACCTTGAAATGCTAATATGTAGGTGCCTCATGGCAATGATGTGTCAAGCGGGGGATCACATCGGGCTACTAAGGTCTTACTTACCTTCCTCCACGAAGTCACGCCTTGGTTCAATTGTCCCAGATACACGCGTTTTGGTATGGTGTCTACCACGCAACGTGGCGTTTGTTTCCTTCAGTTTTGTGCATAACGGCGATGGCGCGTCAATCACCACTAAGCTAACCCGTGACTGAGGTTTCTGTTCCTCACCATTTTTCAGCTAGTCGCCAATCTCATGGCCAAGGTAGCGAAGCCCAAAACGGCGGGCAAGAAGTTCTACTATGCCGTTGCTCGCGGCCGGTCCGTTGGCGTGTTTCATGATTGGCCAACTTGCAAACAGCATGTGGATGGGTTTGCGAGAGCTAAGTACAAAAAGTTTCCTACGCCAGGAGAGGCACACGCATTCGTCGAAGAATACGCAGGCCACGCGGCTGCCTCTTCTGTAACACAGCCGAGTTCTACTTCAAAGCCAGCGGCGTCCAAAAAGACTGAAAACCTCCAAAATTCTCTTCCGTCCAGACCAACTCCCAGTTTAGAGTTCGTTGACGAAATATACACCGACGGAGCCTGTCGCGGTAACGGTCAACGTGCAATGGCCATGGCTGGGATCGGTGTGTTTTATGGTGATGGCGATCCTCGAAATATTGGACAGGCGTTATACTTTGTCGATAACTGCCACGCCAATCGCCCCACAAACCAGCGGGCCGAGTTGTGTGCGTTGCGCTACGCGATGATGAACATTGGCAACGACATACGTGCGGGGAAATGTAAGGGGGTGTCGCGGATCCATACCGACTCCACTTATCTGCTCAAATGTATGATGCAATGGTGGCGTGGGTGGGAACGCAACAACTACCGCAATCTGAAGGGCCAGCCGGTGGTCAACCAAGACTTGAATAAGCCGATGGTCGAGCTTCTCAAGGAGATCAACGCCCATTACGAGTCTCAAGGATGGCGCACTTTACCTATCGTTCATGTCAAGGGTCACGCTGATAGCGTGGGAAATAACCAGGCAGACGAGCTCGCCAACCGGGGCGCTGACCAAATGGAGCAGTACCTAGTGATGCGTGGTGGTGGATTAGACATCGATTAATAGTTACATAGCAAGAAGGTTCTGTTGATATATGCCGCAGACGTCTATTCTATATACTGCGTTAAACTCTACAGTTGTGGATGTCGAAAACGAGGATGTCGCTGGCGCCGGCCGCCTTCAACTCGTCCATGATGTTGCCGATGTCCTTGGCCTCGACCATGGCGGACACAGCCACCCACTCGTCGTTCAGCTCCAACGCTGACACGGTGGCGGCCTTGCGGCCCGGGGTCAACTTGAGCACAGTGTCAAGCTTAGCCCGAGGGGCATTATAGTTACACAACACGTACTTTTGCGCAGCCAACACACCCTCGAACCGTTGCTGAATTTTAGCAACCAACTCGGGGTGCTTAGGCAGCTTCGACAGAATCAAGTGAGCCAGGGTTTCGAGAACAGTAGCAATGGGTTTGAGACCAGCAGCCCGCATGGTCTCGCCCGACTCCACCAAGTCCACAATAGCATCACCCACGCCTAAGGCCACCGATGCCTCCACCAGACCGCCGACATAGCGAATCTTAGTCGCGAGGTCCTTAGAGCCTTCAAGCTTTTCGAAGTACTCACGCAGCAAGTTGGTGAACGACGACACGATCTTCTTACCCACCAATTCCTCGGCCGCGTTGAATTCGCCATTTTGGGGCACCTGAATTTGCAATTTGCAAGCGCCAAACTTGAGGTCTAACAAATCGTGGACGTTCTCCAACATTGACGCCTCGTGGATCTGGTCGAGTCCAGTGATACCAAGATCACACTGACCTTCGCCCACGAACACAGGGATGTCCGCCGCAGGCAAGAAAATGAGGGCGAGTGGGAGGTTGGTGCAGAGGGCAATGTCTAACCGGTTGGAGCGGCGGAACTGGATGTCTGCGCCCGACAACAACTTGCAGCACTTTTCATATAATCTCCCCTTCTTGGGGACGGCAAATAGAAGCCTGTCGGGAAGGTGGGTCACTAAGTCCATGATGATGGTTAGCTTTTTTCGCACCTGATATGAGTCAACCAGTACACACGTTTTTCAGACCGTTGTCGGCGGCCCTATGCAGGGCGAGATCCCAAGCATCGTGGGGATGTAGTGAGAAGTAGTTGAGTACGGAAATAATGCCCCCAGTTGAGGAGGGTATGACATATACCTTCATTTACGCGAGCTTGCAAAGTAGCTCTTGATTTATTTCTGCTATGTCGCAGTTCAATCTAAACCTCTAATCTCAAGCTCATAATTACAGTCTAGCTTTAAAACACTGAATAATGGTATTGGCTATCGATCTATTTTGAAGTGTTTGAATTTGGACAGCGCCACGAGGGCGCCGTCGATGCTGGGGCCCTGGGAAGTCAGCGCAAATGATTTTGTGGCGCTTGGCCATGCTAGGAGGTCAACGCGGGGGTTTCGTCGGGCTTAGCCTCAAGCGACTCGCGCGAAGGCCGTTGCGATACCTCGCCATTGCCGTGACCGTACCAATACTTATTGAAACTCCACTGCAACAAGATTTTGACCATGTCCCATGGACGGAATTCGGGCCACAACTTGTCGACAAACACCACGGCACAATCTGGCAGGACACATTGCCACAACAAAAAGTCCAGTAACCGGTAAGTGCCCAGAGTGCGAACCAACAACTCAAGCGGGGGGTTTTCGCGCGTATACAAGTTGTCAGCAATAGTGGCCTCATCAATAGGTCCCTTGTTAGTGCCTGACAAGCTAGCCTCCACCGTTCGCTTGATCAGGGTCGCCATTTCGTCGCGCAGGGTATAAGGGAAGCACACGTTGAGCACCGCTCGGGTGTTGTTGGCAGTGAGAGCTTCTGTGCGGTTCAATGCTTCAATCACATCGGCGGGGAGCATGTCGATGTTACCAAGGATCTTGATTTTGATGCCGTACTTCTCGCATAACTCGCCGTTTTGGCATATATGATTCAACTTCAGTTTGGCCAAGTCCATAAGCCAGGCCACTTCGTAGCTCAGCCGCTTAAAGTTTTCTATGGAAAATGCGTAAACCGTAGCACACTTCACGCCACATTCGTATAACAATTCAAGGATTTGTGCCATGCTTTCGAATCCAAGACTATGTCCCTCTTTCATCTCCATCTTGCGATTCTTGGCATAGCGACGGTTGCCATCCATGATGATACCGACATGTTTCGGAACAGGCCCCAGGCGCAATAGTCCACCGAATGCCTTCTTAACCGCCAACATCCCCTGGTTGGTGAAGCGACACGAATCCTTTTTGTACGTGCATGGGGTGCTGCCCGCATGAGGAAAAACAGGTGCGGCTGCAGGCGGGGCAACCGGGTGGCCTCATCGGGTGGGAAAATGGCGGAAAAATAGAGTGGTTCTAGGATTCACAGCGGCTCATATTGTGTAATACTGCCATTATCAAATGAGCGACAGTATTGGTCGTTTTTCGACCTTTTTGCGTTCACTCCCTATTCGATACCTCGGTCTTCATTGGCTTCGGATGTGTGACGACAGGGGCCCGGGTGTCTGACGGCGTGTCTGACGATGTGTTTGATATGTGTTGCGCTCTTATACAAAACCCAGAGAAATTTCCTTTGTGTTCCATCTCTTCGCTGGATAGCCGATGGGTTATGATAGGCATAAGCGACACATTACAGTCGCCAACGGTTAGTTCCAAATCAAAAATCAAATATTGGCCCTTTCGTAAATCAGCATCAATGTCTGAGCATGTGCCACAATCATGATACGAGTATCAAGAGCTTCCACAAGCAATATGTAGACTGCATACCTCCACATCCAAGCGGGTCCATCACTCATCTGAGAAGCTTTCGGTGGGCGTATGGCGAAAATTTTAACACGGTGTAAACAACCTATAAGAACAGGCTACGTACAATTCTTCTGCTAAGAGTCATTCCTTGAGAGATTTCGCACATAAATGGATGTAACGTTCCAGACACCTTCCCAAAAACACGCTAAAGGTATACGTGTTGCATCTCATGGATGGGATAATAAAAACCCCTAATATCCACCAAACACTGGATGAGTATAATATGCAAAGTATGTTTACACCAATGTCACGGCTCAAAATAGCTATGTGGATGTAAGTCAATTTGTCTCACCATGTGATTGCGGCTTTCCAACTACCATCACGTGACAAATTGGGCGGACTTAGCACGGCGATAGGCGATAACGGACAAGTTTAGGTGTCCGAGTATGGAATTGAGCAAGATGAGCATTGGCTGCAAAATCGCCGGAAGTGGTCGGAGTTATTAGCAGATAAGTTATAAATGACAGTCTTGTCTCATTTGAGGTATTTTTCAAAATTATTTTCATGAAAACGGTTGTGATTATTGGAAATTCGTTCGCGGGCCACGCTGCAGCCCAGATCTTTTTGGCTACAAAGACGCCACTCCAATTAGTGATTATAGCACCACTGGAGTCAACTTATAATAACATAGCCTCGCCACGGCTATTGGTACAGCCCGAGTTGGCAGACCAAGCCATCATCGACGTCAGAAGCAATCTTGAAGCCAAACGGAGCATTCACCAACTCGAATATATCGTGGGAACAGTTCAGCGAGTGAAGCCAGCATATAATACCTTGTCTGTGGGTACAGCCTCCTCAGCATCGACCATAACTGTGTCTTATGACTTATTGATTGTAGCGACGGGACATCGGAATAGTACTGCAGTCTTGACACTGTTTTCCGAGGGGTCAGATGCAACTCTTAATGCAGTAAACAAGCTCAGTCGCAAAATCATCTCAAGCCAAACGATATGCGTCATCGGTGGGGGTTCCACAGGGGTTGAAGTGTCAGCCGAAATAGCACAGGATTATCCCGAAAAACAGGTGACGTTGATTACTGGACTGGACCGCCCATTAAAAGAGTTACCTTCTCATATCTCGTCTAGGGCTACGACGAAGTTACGCACCTTAGGTGTCGAAATTATCAATGATTGCAAGGCATCAGTGGTCGATTCGGAGGTGACTGTGATGGGTGAAACGCACAAATATGATTTGGTTATTCCGACGTGGCAATATACACCAAACTCGGATTTTCTCCCTGATGAATTCAAAGATGAGAGAGGCTACATCATCACTGATGGACACTTTGCGGTGAAAGGACTTGAGAATGTTTTTGCTTTGGGGGACGTCTCACTGATCACTCGCAAGTTGGCGTCTGACATAGTTCATTGTCAACTGTCAACACTTAAAGCCGCCATTACGCGTAAGTTGTCAGGGCAAGGCAACCTTAAACCTTATTCTCAGGGACGGTCTTTTATGACTGTACCTATAGGACGGAGAGGAGGTGTTGGTATTGCTTTTGGATGGTCTCTTCCTAATTTTTTTGTATATTGGCTTATGCTGAAAGATTACATGATACCCGCCATAGCCAAACATTTTGCTTAAGGCATGGACTACTTGTTACCACTTCATGACTGCTGTTCAAATGCGTTACAGCTTGGCAATACATTGCATGCACGTACAGTATTTGCGCGATAGTTATCTACTTCATTGTTGTTGAAGTGAAAGAAAAAGGTTTACGAACGTCAAATTGTTGTTCACCCTCTACCTTTGGAGGTGATGAGATGATTAATTTGCAACGATATTATGATAGAGAAGGAGGACCAGTCCCTCCTCGAACATCGCTCGCGGAATTGCTTTACCTCTGCTTGTTGCTGCTGTGCGCCCATCATGTACTATAAATGGATGTGAGAACTTAAGTATGGAGCGAAATTTGGACTGTTCTTTTTCGACGGCCCAAATTTACTCTGGCGACGAGGCTGAACACATTAAAAATCGAAGTATCAAAATTAATAGGCTTCAGCAACCTATTTAAGTTGTCAATGTGTTTAGTGACTATAGAAATACCGTATTTAGCGCTGAGTACCTTGTCCGCTTCAATTTTGGTGGTGGTGGACTAATTTGTAAAAATTTGGCCTGCATAAAATGCTAAATCTTAAACCCCACTAAAAGAGGGTGGAACCAAGCGGGAGTCAGCATAAAATAGATTAGATCATATTTGCCCCCCATTAGTACCTTTGCTCTCTAAACCACTGCCATGAAGCTGACATAAGCCAACCAATTACCATGACCTAGATGTCATGACAGATGCAATGGGTTTTTCTCCGATCAACGGTTTTCCCATATAAGACGCATGCTGTTAATTTACTAAGCATCTAGTTAATTTTCAGGAAAAGTGAAAAAAGTTTTGAGAAAAAAATGGTCCCTTGGCCCAGTTGGTTAAGGCGTGGTGCTAATAACGCCAAGATCAGCGGTTCGATCCCGCTAGGGACCAATTTTTTGCTCTTTTTGAGACCCTTAGACAAACTTCATTTTTTTAGAAGAACCTTATGTATCAGTGAGGTCAGTTCAATGGCACAATTGCAATATTTCGAGGTTAATTATTTAGGTACTATAAAATTACCAGGAAAATAATCAGACAAGAATGAAAAACAAGTGAAAGTGAAAAAAAAAGTAGCGAAAAAAGGTCCCTTGGCCCAGTTGGTTAAGGCGTGGTGCTAATAACGCCAAGATCAGCGGTTCGATCCCGCTAGGGACCACGTTTTTTGCTATTTGTGCCCTCACACCACTTCCCTTGCCATTTCTTCCTGAGTTCAAGAGTTCTAAGCCATTTTTTCGCTTAAGGTGGCCACCCACAGTAACGATCTTATTTTTGACAATAGGAAGGAGGCTTAAGTTCCCCCACGACGCCGAGCTACAAGAGTATTTAGCTCTGCAAGGGATGATCATGGCAAAGCCTCAGAGCCTAAACATTGCCAAACATGAATTAAACGTGATTGTGATCGCGTTTGAAGGTGCCATTCGTACCGCCGAAGCTACTAATAACGGCAATATTGTGAAGAAATAAGCTTTGCTCGCAGCAGGGCGATTCGAGTTGTTTCTAAAGTTATCGTTCATATGAGGTACAAGAATTCAAACAATAGAAAAGAAATGCTAGTATGCCGAGAAACAACCATTTTGGGACAACGGCTCGGAGTCAAGTCTTCGTAATGGATGAATACAACAAAACTCCTCAACTCCTAACATGTTAACTCACGGAGTCTGCAGTCGTAAGTAGTGGCGTGGAAAGATTCTAAGTGCTATGACTCCAACATCCGATGTTGTGTTGCTAAATAGATTTATTGTTTGCAGTGGCCGCCAATCTAACTCCGTTTTGTGCCTTCGAGTTTGATTTCCTATTTTGGATGAGCTAACTACAGCGCAGTGCGAAACGAATGTGACATCCCACGTTTCCTCGTTCACTGAATTTAGTACCCGTTACATTGTTCAAGGGCCCATTCTTAGACGTCTGATTTAGTGCCTGACAATACGGGCCTAATGTGTCTTCTTCGCTTTGTTTGTCAAAATACGTCCGTTGTCAAAAAAATTGCCCGATTGGGTTATATGAATGAACCCCTGGCGCTTAGGCGGCGCCTCGGTTTGGATCGGTATGCCACAGCATGAGGGGGCATCAGCAAAGAAGGGACGGTTTTACCGACTCCAAAACAGTAGACTGCACCCGAATATCGTGATCTCTTAAGGCAATGTCCATGGCGAGTGGCGCGTACTCGAAACCTGTTCGCCTGCAAAACCAAATTTGTACAAGTTGCTTTCGCTGCTATAAAACAAAGCACTTGCAACCTTCCACACGTTCCAGGCCGTCCGAATTTAGCACCACATTAGCCATCTTGATGGCATCCCCCTCAATTTCCTCACAGGGTAAAAGCTTGCCTGCCTAATTGGGAAATTTTCCTGCATCGGAGTCGGTTGCAAAATACCCCTGTTAGGGTATCGAGGTCCCTGTCGTTTATAAATATCAGGCTTCAACGCCCCATTTCTTCTTCAACATCCCAACTATCCAATGAAGTTCTCTTCTGCCACCATTGCTTCCATCTTGGCTGCCACTGTTGCCGCCCAGTCTGCTGAGGGCGCCTCCACCCCTTTGACCGAGGAAATGGTTGCCCGCCAGATTGACGTTGATGCCGTCATTGCCAACCTCAAGGGTTTGCAGGACGCTCTTCACCTTGACCAGAAGCGTCAGCTCAATGAATTTGTGGAGTCTTACCTTGGTAAGCGTGACATTGACTGGTCTGGGATCTTGAACTCGATCTTGTCTGCTTTGCCCGGTTTGATCACCAGCATCTGGAACTCCGGTATTATCCAGAACATCTGGAACACCTTGTGGAACTCCGACTGGTTTAAGGGTTTCTTGCTGAACGCCGTCACTTGGGTGATCAACCTCATCACCAAGTTGCTCGGTGGCACCCCCACTGACGCCCCCAAGGGCAAGCGCTCCATCGTTGAGGGCATCGCCAAGCGTCAACTTGAGGACCACGTTAAGCGCATGGAGGACCTTGTTGAGCGCTTGAACAACGACGCCACTTTGACTTCTCGTGACTTCGCCGACGTTCTCGGTAGCATTGTCTCTGCTATCTGGAACTCTGGTATTATCCAGAATGTCTACAACTGGGTTGTTGACTGGATCAAGAACAACCCGGAGCAATTCCAGAACCTCCTCAACCAGGCTCTCTCCTTCATTGGCTCTTTGGCCGGTCAGTTGTGGCTGTGGTTGCAGTCTTCTGGTCTCCTCGAAAAGGCTTTCAAGTGGCTTGGTGACAACATTGGCAACATTCTCGAGGGTTTGATTAAGTTCATTGGCTCTTTGTTCGGTGGCTCTTCCTCTGGTGACTCTACCCCCAAGGAGCAGCCCAAGGCCTCCGCCGCTCCCGCCGCTGCCACCCCTGCCGCTGCCGGTGCTACCGTCACCAAGGCCCCCTCTGCCCCTGCTGCCGCCCCTGCCGCTGCCGCTGGTGGTGCCGCCGCTGCTGGTGGTAACAACAACGATGTCTTGGCTTCTTTGCAGGCTGAGTACGGTAAGCGTGCTGTTCAGACCACCATGGCGCAGAAGAGAATGTTGTACTAGGTTTTGGGCTGGTTCTAATACCCTTTTGTTTTTAGTTTGATTTTGGGATGTTGGTTGTCGATACACTAATGGTGTAATCCGATCAACTGTAGATATAGTTAGTTTTGAATAAAGCGTTAATTTAGAATTTGACAAATTGAGAAATGGCAAAGTGGCGATTTTGAATTGTAATCATATCGGATCGGATCTGAAGGTACATCTCGATTTAGGTTAACCTTCGAATTTCCGCTATTCATTACAAACTGTAATCATTTATTACCCATACCGTCGATACATTGTTCAAGCGTCTGGCATAAACACTAATGAGACACCCTCATCACCAGCGGTTATAAGCTTCCCGTCGTCCATGACGGCAAAGTCAAGCACTGGCATGTTGTGGCCAACACCACAAAAGGCTTCGTTCCCCGTCCGAGCGTCCCACTTATAGATCTTACCATTGGTCAGCGAACCCACAAGCATGGGACTTTCGCGCTCGAACTGCAAATGAGTGATGGCATTTTCATAATCCTCATGGGACTCGGTAGCCCATTGGCGTCTCAACCGCCACTGCTGGGTCTCGAAAACGAAAACGTCACCATGAACCACGCCAACGGCCAAGAGTGGAAGCCCTTTGCACCATGAAATTGCCTCAATCGAAAGGACCTGGTCATCCGAGTCGTGGAGCACCTGAGTGGCGTGCACAATTTTGTGGTTGTCATTATTGATGATGGCTAAGTTCCCATCACGCCCCCCGACAGCGACTAAGTTCCCATTAGCCAGGGCCACCACCCAAGGCAGTTCAATACGGAATTCGGTCAGCGTCAACTTATAGTTTGCCTGCCCCGTGGCCACGTTCCAGTTCACGACCAGGCCATCGTCCAGGACTGTCACCAACTGGATGCTTTCGTCGCCCACCAAAAATTCACCATAATTGCATGTCATTTCGTGAGAGTAACCGGTCATCATAGGGGTAACTCCATCTGATTCGATCGCGTAAGCCCAAACCAGACCGTCTACAGCGCCAAATGCGAAGTAGGGCTGCGTCGGGTGAGTGGCAATCCAGACGACTTCTTCAACTTCCTCGATGCGAGCTACCTCCGTCCATTTTTCACCATTCCGTGTTTTGTGAACTTGTACCAACCCAGCCATGTCGCCAGTGATGACATACAGACCATCATTCGTGAATTTGGCAGCAACCACCAGTTCGTTATGGTTGAAGGTGGCGACCACAACCGGTGGCTGTTTATGAGTCGTCCACAACTTAGCGGTGTGATCGGCAGCACCTGTGACCACCATAGGCAATTTGGGGTGTCGCTCAACAACGAAAACCAGGTCCTCATGCTCCATGTATGTCCACAGGTTGTTGGCTAGGTCGATAACAATGTGGTCGTCCTCGCCCATCTCTTCGTCGTCCTGCGGCGGTGGCATGTCATCCGTAAGCTCAACGACCTCCTCAATCTCGTTGGCTTCGATGCCGGCGTGCTCTTCGTTGTGTTCACTCATGGTGATTACTAACCTTTCTTGTAGCCAGAAATGTAGGATGCGATGAGCGCGGGCTCATAATATTTGCTTAGTAAGAGATGGGTGGCGTGGAAAAATACATTCCGTAGGCTTCTGGAGGCATAGAGTGGGTTCATTGGGCACAAGCAGACTTCTGTTTCCCTAAATCGATTGGATCATGGGGCAGACGTATTCTAATTTTTCGAATCTTCTTAACATTTCACAAAATTTCCACAAAAATTGAGTTTCGTGATTCTTTTGCCTGTAAGCAGCGGGTTCGAATCGGCCTAAGTACGCCCCAATAGCCAAGCTTCTTCAGCTTGAAACTAAAGATATTTTGATGCCATGGAGTAGTAGAGTATGCTGTACTATAGGGAAATTTAGAAGCTCATCAGCTTGATTATAACCCGGTTGACTGAGAGAAGAATTCAATATTGTTGGGGAACTCCGTAATCTACTTTTCAGATAAATGAGAATGATTTTAGTTTTACGTCTCAAACTATGTACTTGAATAGACTCCCATAGTTTAATCACTACATTCGTCCCTTTCCCATGTCGCTTCACCTGATTTTGTTCATATTACTAGTCAATCAACTGATTTCACGAAAATTTTGATTTTCATACCACAATTATGAGTTATTAAGTCTATGAAGTTATTTATATATTGAGTTTTCATTGAGCTCTTGCCAAATATTATCGCCAACGCAGAAGGTGCTCGCATTTTTCTACAACATGGTTGCCGACCTTGAAGTTGGAACCGTCACCTAGGAACCGCACGCCGATCACCAGCTCTGAGCACCAGCTTCTTGGAATATTTTTTTGGGAATGGAAAAACAATCGAATCATCCCCGGTGTTTGACTTTAAACCGACTGCCCAACATTATTGGCCGTAAAATTAGAGAGCCGCCGACAGCCTACTTGCAGTTTGTTTAACTACCTGAATAAGTGACGATCATACTAGGCTAAACCATCGTGTACTTTTCGGGCCATGCGGTCGATTTGCATGCAATATGAACCCAACATTAATGCCACAACCGACGCTGACCTAGCCCAAATTGTTGAATGCGAGCCCGATCTCACCATTGAAAATAAGACGGTCAAAGTACCAAAGAACTCTGTTTTCAGCTGTGGGTTTTTAGCTGTTAACGGATTACATTGAAAATCGTTCTCGCCTTTGATTGTGGTACGATATAGCTCTCGTCTTGTATTAATACAGCGGTGTGAGCTCTCCTACTCCATCATGGGGCTTTTTACGGAACGCTTACATTGTAATCGCATACTAAAGGACCAGTGCGGTACGTGACTCTTCATGTGGCGCTTGAAACTATTGGACTCTCTTCAAAAAACCCCATAGTACGTACGCGTAACGATCTATTTGCAAACCCTCTATCCATGACAACTGTTGACAAGACTAGTGTCGAGTGACACATCTTCCGCTCACTGGCGATAGACCAACGTGAATCTTACGTTAAGCTGCAAACTTTGGCAATTAGAGTTACTGCTTGTTTTGTGATGATAACTTATTTTTTTTTTCCATATAATGTGCTAACTACGTACATAGAAACCCAGACAATTTATCGGGCCGTTTTGAAATTGCGATGTAACTTTTTGTTTAATTCATGACCAGGAAAAAGTATATTTTTGTCTATTCTATAGTAAACAGGTATGCAATGAATAGATTTTTGGTCACAAATTTTATACTTTGGGTGTTATTTAATGTAATGCCTACATGAGAGCAATTGTTTCACAAAATTTTCAGAAGTGGCACTGTGGCCGAGCGGTCTAAGGCGGCAGACTCAAGCGTAAGCTTCCTATCCCTCAGGACGGGTTTTCTGTTATCGTAAGATGCGCGTGTTCGAATCACGTCGGTGTCATATTTTTGAAAATTTTATATTGGTTTTTGTCAGGTTTGTACGTGTAAGCGTCTGACCTTGGTCTGCCATCTTTAACAACAACTAATTTTTATTGCACTATAGCATGCGTCTATGTACTGGGCCATCGCAGACCCTGCGGACTGCGTAGGCTCCATTCCTGTAACCTCAATGCACTTCGTGCGACGTCCATATTGGACGCGTACAGGACCTAGGTTGGCACCTATGCCCTTACAGCCCCCCAACTATGGGACTTCGAAACCCGCTTCCGGACTTGTTCGGCGACGGCGGTCAATTCATTTCGCAGTGCATAGTCCGCAAGCATCTCAGGTACCATCTTAGCGAGACGATCCGTGGAGTACGTATCGTTCGCATCGTATTGGGTCCCCTGATACTTGATGGAGAATTGGAAACCACGGCCAACGAGCGACGATTGCTTCAACCGCGGGAAGGTCTCCACCTAAAGCGAACTTCTTGAATAACGTCGTCTCATCTTCTACGACTTGGAAGTATCCTTCGGGTACCGTCTTCTTGAGCCGGAGCTGACTGATGTGGAACCACCGGTACTTGCCTTGGTAGCCCGGTACTTCCACGTAGTAGTTGACGGGTGAGACCTTCTGTACGATTGTGAATGGTCACACGAACTTCAACCGCAACTTAGGCAGGAGCTCGATATTGTGAGGGTCGGCCAACGTCGGCAACAGGCTGACGTCAACGTAGACTTCATCGTCCACGTTGAATTCGACCTTGCGTCGTCGTTTGTCGTAGTGTCTTTTCTCAGCATTTGCGGTTAGAATCTTTTCTCAGCATTTGCGGTTAGAATCTTTTCTCAGCATTTGCGGTTAGAATCTTTTCTCAGCATTTGCGGTTAGAATCTTTTCTCAGCATTTGCGGTTAGAATCTTTTCTCAGCATTTGCGGTTAGAATCTTT